>SNQJ01S0066584.1:16162-43031 GCA_010110895.2 Picea sitchensis
ATTTGTGACGATGTGTCATGGATTGAGTAGTTGTATACTACTATGGATAGACACAGTTGTGTTCTATCAGTTGACGTTGTACTAGTTGTCATGGAGATTATACAGTTGGATAATAATGACGGTGCTCGTGATTTAATTAGCCTGTATGGCTATAATGATGCTACTAGTTAAATGGTATGTTTGTGCTTGTTGTTCCTGAGATTAAACTTAAGGCTCAAAGAATAATGTCGGGCATTTGGAATTAAGGAATGATTTGTTTTAAGAGTGTTTTTTTATTCCGTTAGTTATGTAAGAATATAAATCATCAAATGAAATTAATAGTTGAATAGAACAGAGGTTGTGTTTCGTCGTCTGAGTCAATTAATCAAATTGAGTAGTGATGAAGAAAGTTACAAAACTATTAAACAATTTAAGGCATCAATGAAAAAAGAATCTTACCTTGTTTATAGTAGAAGAAAGAGTGAAATGCACCCCTAAAAGGATATATGATATAGTGATTCAAGTAGCTTCCAAGTCTTGTATTTTTTGATAGCAAATACAGAGGAAAAATTGTTTTCTTATTAGATAACTAAATGAAATATGATCATAGTAGATGTTGTACTAAATTGTAGTCATTCACTTATCGAGGAGTAACATAAAAAAAACTGGAAATATAAAAAACAAGAAGGGCACATAACTCAAACTGCACAAAATTTGGAATCCATGTCTGTGCTTGTATTAATACTCACAAAGGATGAGTTTTCTTAGTTACAATACGACAAGAAGCAGCCTTTGTTCATTCTTATAAATATGTATTTACACAAAAGGTTCTCAACCCTAAACGATTGGAATTCTCCTTATTTCTAAAATAGTAAAGGTTACAAAAAGTGAAATCTGAAGCGCTTCACTTGCATCTCTTTTGTCTTTTTGTCATGCTAGCAGAGGATTTTTTATTTCTTGTCGTCCAGATCAGTAATAGATCATCTCTAATCATGATCCGTACAGATAATGTGTATAGACTACCTCATTGGTTCTCGGAGGTGTTGTTTTTTCCTTGTTCGATACATTTAACACATTTTCTCACAAATTATACAACCAGTCTAGAGGGTTCTAGAGGGTTCTGTGAAGTCATTTGCCTCAAATGTATATAATTTATTTTCTAATTGAGGCAATCTATTTTCCATTCCCCTATCTTCTAAAGCTATAGACTGTAGTTGCAAACTGGGCTTCACCCGCCATCTATTTATTTGAGTAATATCAATCTGCTTTAATTGTAATATTTCAGCCTGAGCCTCTTCCATGTCAGTCTTAATGTTAAGTTGATGTTTTTCTATATCAACTTGTCCTAGTACTTCAGAGATATTATCTTTATTGATGCCTAATGAATCTGTGTCAAGCGAATGGAAAGCTTCTTCACAAGCCTCTTTGACTTCCTTAGCCATCTTTTTACTTTCAGCTATGTTGGCTTCCCAGGCCTTCAATATTATATCGCCTCTGATTTTCTTTGAAACAAACAACCTGGAAACCATATATACTCCTTCTCTTGCCGATGACACAACTGCTTCTTGGAAATTGATCCGAGCGGAAATAACCTCTCTCTCCTTTAAATTTTTTTATCTAAGACTTGATTTACCACCTGAAAATGGTTTTGGATAGCTTCCACCTTATTGAAAAGTCTTCACTGTGCTAATTAAAGTTCCTTATGTACCTCTAGAGTTTGGGTTTGGAAAGCTAATATATCCTTGAAAGCTAAAGTTTATTACCTTGAAAACTTATTGCTTAGTGAAAACGCACAATGAAATTCGAAATTCAATATCATTTTCCTTTAATTGCGTCGATTTGCAAATACTTTTACTAACGAAGCATTTACTTTTCATTAATGAATAAGATTTTGGCGGTGGTCTAGCATCTCACTTGGAATGATTACCGTAAATCAACTCTTAATGTCATTAATTTTCAGGAAAAGAACAGATGAAATTTGAATTTATCCGAGTCATTATTTAGCGAAGGATTAATTACATGATAATCATCGTTAATGCGTCAATTAATCACACTTATCGTTAAGAAAATTTTGTGACTTCGAATATCGAGATATCTTATGACATTTCAAGGTATAATCCCCGAAACGCGAAATCGTGATGTGATTAATTAACTTTAATCATGTTTAACCCCTTTAAATAATCGTGATCAACCTAAGACAGCTTCGCAATTTCGGCTATCGGGACTTTTAAAGTGTTTCGAGGCAGGATCTCCGAAATGCAAAATCGCGATATGATTAATTAACCGTTAATAATTTTTAATTCTTAATTAATCTGGTTTAATTCTTAAGAGAATTTCGTGACTTCGGTTATCGGGACTTTCATAGTCGTTGCATGCAGGATTCCTGAAACATGAAATCGCGACATGATTAATTAACCGTTAATCATTTTTAATTCTTAATTAATCTGGTTTAGAACTTAAGACGATTTCGTGATTTCGGCTATCGGGACTTTGGAATTGTTGTATGTTGAAATGCATGCATTGCGAAACTCCGAAACTTGATTTCTCCAATGTAGTCTTTTAGTTAGTTGACTCGTTAACGAGTAGAAGGCTCCATAATTCTTAAGAGATTAGGATTGTTTGATTTAATGAGAGACTTCATCGACAGTGAGAACTAAGTGCATGTTGTTTTTATTTAAACGAGAATGAAATCTATTAAAATCTAAAGTTTTATAAATATATATGTGTTCCAACATAGGCTCCATCTAGGGATCTCGTCTCCCTGTGAGACACAGAAGAACAGTAGACCAAGTAGCCTTTATTGGGTAAATGGAGGCATTATTGCATTTCTATGAAACACATTCTGAAAAAGGACACACAGATGGACTTTGGACTTCATCCATATATCTGAAAACTTTAAAAACTTAATCATTCATCGATCTCGAGTTTAGGCTTATTAATGGATTCATTTTCTTAAAATTGATTTCATATTTTCTTAAGATAATCAAAACAACCTTAACTGATCTATCAAACTCTATTCGGTTTTGTTCGCATCAAGTAAAGTAATTTTAATGTTTTAGTCAGGGAGTCTTATGATGGCTTAGAATGTATCTCTAGTCGAAAAGAGAACTAGTTACCATAGTGCATTATAATACATGTATAACAGCCTTGCAGATATCATAGACATTGCTTCACTGCCAATGAGTCTGTTCAGTACCCCGGTGAAGTTATCTAATTCCCAAATTGAATTTCCTTTCACCACTTCGATCGGTAATTTTGCATTTAAATGCTGAGATGAGGGCAATCATTTAATGAATTTCATTCATGATATCTTTTTGGACTAGATGGGGGCAATCATTTTATGAATTTTCTTTCACAATCTGTCTTACATTTTTTAAAACATGAAGTGGGGGAAATCAATTTGTATACAGTATACCAGGGATGACATTTGTTTATAATTTAGCATCAAAGGTTTGTTAACTCACTTTGATTACTCTGGACTAATCTTCTTCTGACATTCAAAACACCTTTGCTTACAGGAAGTTTTCAAGGGGAACTTTTAATTTCCAGGGACTTTCCTTGAGCGAAACTAATCAGTCTAAATCTGTTAGAAAAGATAAAGTAGTTAGGATTAGCCCAAACATACTTTCTTTCAGTTAAATTCATATGGATCATAAATATTTTTGCCTATTCTCATGTTGTAGACTTATTTTTGAGCTTTCGGAGTCAAGGTGAAGTCTTTTTTCCTCCATGAAGATCAAGAAAAGATATTTAGAATCACAGGAAAATATAGCTTGAAGATAAGCAGGAAATATAGAAAGAGGATTCAGATGTTCTATTGTGAAAACAATCATTCCTATGTGATTCTGCTTATGGATTCTCGAATTCTTTTCTTTAAAGTATTTTTATTGCTTACTTTCTTATTATAAATTTTATTTCATTTTTGTTTTTATTTTTTTTTATCCAAAGAGAACTCTTGAGAATTAAAACATAATTTTATATTCCTCTGGTTGTAGATTAGGTGACAACATTTGTACAAATGAAACTTCTGTCATACCTAGTGATATCTCCTTGAAAATTTAACTTGGGTCAGTAGGGCAGAAGTTCATGCCTCATATTTTCTCTATATTCTCAACCAAATAAACTATATATTTATCACATGTTTCGAGAGAAAGCCAATGTTTGAACGTGCGCATCGATTTCTGATACAGCTTATTTCTCAACTATCAGCTGGTATCCTGCAATGAAAATAAACATGAGAGTTGTCAGGAACTTATGTAGATCAGAACTCTATGCGTTACTTATTTTTATATTTTTGTTTTTATGAAATCGACAAACCTGTTTTTATTTACAGTGAAAGTAAAGACTTACCGAAGAAACAAAAAATTGTAAACAAAAATGTGAAAATCAAACCGGTATGTACAATGGGAGTTTAGAATCTAGTTATTACATGAAATTCTTCAAGTAACACCCGTTGATAGGGGCGTTAAGGATTTTCCCATCAAGATTTTCTAACAAAAATGAATTCTTTCCCTCATAAGTTGTGATCTTGAAAGGTCCACACCAGATATGGTCAAATTTGTTGTGCTTTCCTGAGTCTTCCTTCCTGGTATCCCATTTTAAAATCAAGTCACCAGGGAGGAATTCTCTATCTTTAGATTTTTGGTCAAACAGGTCTTTCATGTTATCCTGATATTTCTGGAGTCTCTCATCCACTTCAGCCCTATTTTGTTGGACTTCTATCAATTGATTTATTCTTCTGGTGATCTCATTTGGCTCTTCCTTCGCGTCTTGCCAGAGTTTCGCTATGGGCAGAGCAAGGTTTATGGGGAGAACCACATCGGTTCTATATACCATTTAAAAGGGAGACATTTTGATGGATTTCTTAATGCCTATTCTATTAGCCCATAAAGCATACTTCAAATGCACATGCCAAGCTTTCTTATTTTCAGTCAACACTTTTTTAATTATGGTGATTAAACTCTTGTTCGAGGACTCGGCTAATCTATTGCCTTGAGGATAGTAGGTCGTTGAATTTCCTAGTACAATGTTGTACTTTTGACAAGAACCTACCATAGCCATGGATTTGAAAGCTTGGTCATTATCAGTGACTATCTTTCGAGGATAGTCGAATCTCGATAAAATGTTCTCTTCTAAGAAACTGATCACCACTGTGTCCGTTGTGTTTCCTTTATTGGGTAAATGAAGTCATTATTGCATTTATGTGAAACACATTCTGAAAAAGGACACACATACGGACTTTGGACTTCATCCATATCTCTGAAAACTTTCAAAACTTAATCATTCATCGATCTCGAGTTTAGGCTTATTAATGGATTTAGTTTCTTAAAACTGATTTCAGATTTTCTTAAGATAATCAAAACAACCTTAACTGATCTATCAGACTCTATTCGATTTTGTTCGCATCAAGTAAAGTAATTTTAATGTTTTAGTCAGGGAGTCCCTTGTTGGGTTAGAATGTAGCTCTAGTCGAAAAGAGAACTAGTTACCAGAGTGAATTATAATACATGTATAACAGCCTTGCAGATATCATAGACATTGCCTCACTGCCAACGAGCATGTTTAGTACCTCGGTGAAGTTATCTAATTCCCAAATTGAATTTCCTTTCACCAATTCAATCAGTAATTTTTCATTTAAATGTCGAGATGAGGGAAATCATTTAATGAATTTTCTTTCATCATCTCTTTTTGGACTAGATGGGGGAAATCATTTTATGAATTTCCTTTCACCATCTGTCTTATATTTTTTAAACATGGAAATTGGAAATGGAGTTTTGTATATAATATACTAGGGATGACATCTGTTTATAATTTAGCATCAGAGGTCTGTTAACTCACTTTAATTGCTCTAGACTAATCTTCTCTTGACCTTCAAACATCTTTGTCTTTAGGGATATTCTTAAGGGGAGTTCTTATTATATTTTTCAAGAACTTTCCTTGAGAAGAAACTAATGGAGTCTAAATCTGTTAGAAAAGATAAAGTAGTTAGGGTTATCCTAGACATACTTTATTTCAATTAAAATCAGAGGAACACAAATATTTTCTCCTATTCATGTTGCAGACTTATTTCTGAGCTTTTGGAGTCAAGGTGAAGTCATTTTTCCTCCATGAAGATCAAGAAAGGATATTTAGAATCACAGGAAAATCTAGCTTGAGGATAAGCAGGAAAAACAGAAAGAGGATTGAGATGTTATATTGTGAAAATAGTCATTCCTATGTGATTCTGCTTATGGATTCTCGAATTCTTTTCTTTAAAGTCTTTTTATTGCTTACTTTCTTATTATAAATTTTATTTCATTTTCGATTTTATTTTATTTTTATTTGATATTTAGAATCACAGGAAAATACAGCTTGAAGATAAGCAGGAAAAACAGAAAGAGGATTGAGATGTTATATTGTGAAAATAGTCATTCCTATGTGATTCTGCTTATGGATTCTCGAATTCTTTTCTTTAAAGTCTTTTTATTGCTTACTTTCTTATTATAAATTTTATTTCATTTTCTGATTTTATTTTATTTTATTTTATTTTAATTTTAATTTTATTTTATCCAGAGAGAACTCTTGAGAATTAAAACGTAACTCTATGTTCCTTTGGTTGTATATTAGGTGACAACATTTGTACATATGAAACTTCTGTCATACCTAGTGATATCTCCTTGAAAAATTAACTTAGGTCAGTAGGGCAGAAGTTCATACCTCAGATTTTCTCTATATTTTCAACCAAATAAACTATCTATTTATCACATGTTTCGAGAGAAAGACAATGTTTTGAACGTGGGAATTGATTTTTGATACAGCTTATCTCTCGACTATCAGTTGGTATCCTGCAATGAAAATAAACATGAGAGTTGTCAAGAACTTATGTAGATCGGAACTCTATGCGTTACTTATTTTTGTATTTTTGTTTTTATGAAATCAACAAACCTATTTTTATTTACAGTGAAAGTAAAGACTTACCAAAAAAATGAAAAATTGTAAAAGAAAATGTGAAAATCAAACCGGTATGTACAATGGGAGTTCGGAATCTGGTTATTGCATGAAATTCTTCAGGTAACATCCGTTGATAGGGGCGTTACGGATTTTCCCAGCAAGATTTTCTAACAAAAATGAATTATTTCCCTCATAAGCTATGATCTTGAAAGTTCCACACCAGATATGGTCAAATTTGTAGTTCTTTCCTGAGTCTTCCTTCCTGGCATCCCATTTTAAAACCAGGTCACCGGGGAGGAATTCCCTATCTTTAGATTTTTGGTCAAACAGGGCTTTCATGTTATCCTGATATTTCTAGAGTCTCTCATCCACTTCAGCCCTATTTTGCTAGACTTCTATCAATTGATTTATTCTTCTGGTGATGTCATTTGACTCTTCCTTCGCGTCTTGCCAGAGTTTCATTATGGGCAGAGCAAGTTTTATGGGGAGAACCACATCGGTTCGGTATACCATTTAAAAGTGAGACATTCCGATGGATTTCTTAGTGCCTATTCTATTAGCCCATAAAGCATACTGCAAATGCACATGCCAGGCTTTCTTATTTTCAGTTAGCTCTTTTTTAATTATCGTGATTAAACTCTTGTTCGAGGACTCAGCTAATCCATTGTCTTGAGGATAGTAGGTTGTTGAATGTCCTAGTACAATGTTGTACTTTTGACAAAAACCTACCATAGCCACGGATTTGAAAGCTTGGGCATTATCAATGACTATTGTCCGAGGACAGTCGAATCTCGATAAAATGTTGTCTTCTAAGAAACTGATCACCACTGCGTCCATTGTGTTTCGCGTTGGAATGGCCTCCACCCATTTAGTGAAATAATCAGTAGCGGTCAAAATCCACTTATGTTGTGCACTTGAATGTGGATGTATTTCACCGATGAAATCTAGACCCCATTGTTGAAATGGAGCTTCTGTTTTGACTGGGACCAAAGGTAAGGCCGGAAGATTTTGTTTGCCTAAAAATAGTTGGCATGGGTTACAGGGTATAACTTTGACATTCACATCAGTGAATAATTTTGGCCAATAATATCCACCTCTCAGGATTTTATAGGTCATTGCTCTCCAGGCTTGATGCCCTCCACACACCCCTTTGTGAAATTCATTTATGACTCTCTCCATTTCAAATTCTACTAAACAGCTCAATAAGAAGCCCAGAGGATTCTTCCAATATAGTTGGCTATCCATGATACAATACTTTACTGTGTGCAACTTCAACGTTCTAGATTTGGAAGGGGTCATATCACTTGGACACTGCAAAGTTAGAAGGTAAGAAACTATGTCTTTATACCAGGCAGAGGAAGAAATTTTTTCTTGGATCTCGGTTGCAGGTATAGTAACATCAAGTTCATCTATGTCTGGAAAATCTTCATAAGCTTGTAGGTGATTTGTCCCAAGTGCCTGAAAATTTGATTCGACTGGTAATTTAGCCAATCCCTGACCTTTGACAAGTTTGGTCGGTTTTACTTCTAGGTCAAATTCCTAAATCTTGGCTAACCATCGGCCCCTTTTTCCATCACTATCTAGTTGAACTAATATATCCTTGACAGCGTTGGTTGGTACATAGGCAATTATCTTAGAATGGAGTACATAAGTCCTGAAATATTTGAGGGCCTTTACCATTGTGTACGCTTGTTTTTCCAATATATCATATTTCAGTGCAGCATCTCTGAGACTTTTACTAAAAAATGTTATTGGTTGCTTGAAACCTTCATCGTTTTTTTGTAAGAGCACGGCCGCGATAGTGTGTTTGGAGGCGAATGAGAAAATCAAGAATTGTTTCACATAATATGGGCTGGCCAGTACCGGTGCTTCACCTATAACTTTCTTGATACGTTCGAATGATGCTTTGGCTTCAGTTTTCCATTTGATCTCACTGTCCTTTTTTAGCATATATGTAATCAATTTTACAATTTCAGCGAAGTTTGGGATGAATCTTCTTAAGAAATTATTTTTTCCTAAAAATGATTGTATTTCCTTTTTGTTCCTAGGAATATTGATGATATCTATAGCTTCAACCCTTTTCGGGTCGATTTGGATTCCATTTCGAGATATTATATGGCCCAAGAGTTTACCTTCCTGCATTGCAAAGTGAGATTTCTTGGGATTCAGAGACAAACCAAATTTTTTACATTTCTCAAACATTTGTTTGAGGTGTATCAGGTGCGTTGCGTTAGATTTAGAAAACATAGTCAGATCATCGAGATAAATGATAACAAACTTATCTCTTTCATCGACAAAGTCGATGTCCATAGCTCGTTGTAAAGTGGCTCATGCGTTCATCAAACCGAATGGCATTTTGTCATACATAAAGGTACCCCATGGGGTAGTGAATGTGGTTTTTTCTTTGTCATCCTTGTGGAATGCAATTTGATTATAGCCTGAAAATACATCAATCATAGACATTCTATTTGCTCCGACCACTTTTTCCAATATGTGATCCATTTTTGGTAATGGATAATTATCTTTGAGAGATGGTCTAATTAAATTTCTGAAATCTACACATAGTCTGATTTCACCATTTTTCTTCCTGACCAGAACCAGATTGGCTACCTGTTGGGCCCGAGATATGATCAATTTATGACAGTTATTAGACACTTTTTGTCGAATGTATATATGTGTTTTTCACGTTTTGAAGGAGCTTTTTGAATAATTTTATATTAAAATGGTATGATCTACACCAGGTACATATGATTCATGTTTAATGATTATATTGAGTATAATTCATCATGTTTTTACGCTTCCAAGGATCTGATTCACGTTTTTTTGTGTTACAAGGTGAAAACACACCACGTTTCTGCTTCCAGCAGTCAGTTTGACACTCCTTCCAGCACTCATTCCGGTACCCGATCCTGCACTCTGTCCAGCACTGCGTATTGCACAAAAACGGAGGGCGACTTGGTGTTTATGGTATTGGCAGCCAGTGATGGGTCAATAAAAAACAAGGGTTTTGTTCATGCTTGCCCCTTCTAGCTACTAAGCTCTCGACAACTCAGTTTTAGTTGTTCAAGAGGGTGATTATTGGCTCGCTCTGTTTTAGTAGTTAGGGCATCATTTAATGAAAATTGTCAAAATTAGAAGTGGTTCGACCCTCCTGTGGTCGACCACTTGGTCTGTAAACATTATAAATACCACTGTGATGGTCAGACATAAGTTAAGCAACAAAAGCATTAGTGTGATAGATAAAAATACAATTTTACTCTATTTTGCTATTTTACATTGCCAGATTATATAAGAACTGTGTTTTTGAGTTTTCATGGTGAATTTGAATTGTTGAGTTCGTGGTGTGCTTTTAAAAAGTGACCACGACTTGTTGGGGGGCCCACTAGCAGTCTGGTAACTATTCTTTAGTTTGTTTATGCATTTTATAGTTTAGTTGTTCTCTTTATTTCCTGTACATGCATTTTTATTGTGTTAATTAGTTTGTTGTTATAGTTTAATTGCTTTGATTCTCTTTTGCAGGTTAGTATGATGGATTGTGTTAGCATGCATTGATCTTGTTGTTAGGAATGGATTTTCAAATCCCTAGACTAACCCCATGTGCAATTAGATATTAGATTATGCTTTTATTTATGATTTTAGAATCAAGTTTAAAATAGAGTTTTGAATAGAATAGAATAGAATTTTAATTTGGGTTTTCTTTGACAACGATTTGATGAATGGATAGAGTTAATTTCAGTTTTTAATGATAGATTGCTTATTTCAGTTTTATATAGATCTTGCTTACTTAGTTGTTGGCTAATACATTTGGTAGTTTATTTTTTAATGTCATTTTCTTATTACAGTTTGAATTGTTAGAATAGATATAGCATAGTTTCATTTATGTAATTTCTTTCCTAGAGTTAAATTGCAATTGTATTTCTTAGTTAATAGTTGAGTTTAAGTATGAATTTTGCTTACATAGTATAGAAGTACAATGATGATCTCGTTATATTGTTGATGGTTAAAAAATGAATATGCAGGGTAATTGACGATTGCTTTTGTCATGGCTAAATTCTCATTGGATTGTTTAATCCATACCTTTCACTTTGCTATTGAGATCAGTGTTGAGATTATACCACTTGAATTATCATTTGTTGTCAAGTGTCTTCGAGATATCATACGACACCGGAGACATTCACACAACCACCAACATTATGTTTGAGTTTTCATAGATTAAAATATGGTTTTCTTGCTTTCATAGATTAAGAGATAGTTTTCTTGCTTTCATAGATTAAAAGAGATAGTTTTCCTGGTTTCATAGATCAGAAGATATAGTTCCTTGCTTTCATAGTTTAGAAGATAGTTTTATTGTTGTTGTAAGATATATAGTCTTTTGTTTTGATAGATTAAAGAGCAGTTTACTTATCATAGATTAAAGGTTAGTTGTTAATCTTTCTTGCTTTCAATCAAATAGATTTCATTTCATGAATTAGAAATAGTTTTGAAATTTGAATTAAGAACATAGTCCACTTGCCTCTAAGGCTAGATAGTTGTTCAATGAGAATTTTTAATTTGATTACTTGCAGTAGAAGTTATCTTAGAGTAGTTAGTTGTTTACTTGCTTTAATAGGTTAGTTAGTTGTTTTGTTTACTTGCTTTAATAAGTTAGTTAGTTGTCTTTGCTTACTTGTTTATTTGTTTTAGTAGAATAGTTGCGTGCTTGTTTATTTACTAGCTTGCATAGGGTAGTTGCTCATTGAATGTAGGTTGGCAAGTTAAAGTGGTTTTCTTTGGTTATTTTCTTATTTTTATGCTTAAATAGTTGCTTATTGTTTATTTTTGGACTAGTTTGCTTTACATAGGGTTTTTACTTGTCTTCTTAGAACGATCCATCGATCCTTGGCCCAAAAGTACTTAGGTTACATAGTTTCAAGTTGCTTAGTAGGGTTTTCTCATTAGATAGCTTTGCTTGAGTAGATTAGCCTTAGATAGCCACCTTCCTTAGTTAGACTATACTCCTACCAGCCCTTCTACCTTTGGCATATATTTTGCTACAACTCTAAGTTTATTTACCCCGGGTTGACAATTTAATTGAGGTTTTTTAGTGTGTTTTTAGTGCATATAGAACACCCATCACTACCCACTCGAAATATCTGAGTGGAACAGTGATCTTAGCATCCAGGATCTTTTTCACCTCCTTTTCTATCACAGGAAGTAGTATGGGATTTATCTGTTTGAGCTTCTGCCTTTAAGGTTTAATGCCCTATTTTAAGGGAATTTTGTGTTCAATTACGGTGGTGTCATAAGTTCTTAATTCATCATAAGACCAGGTGAAAACATCCTTGTACTGCTTGAGTAACTCAGCATATTTTCTTTTCATTTCAAGGGGAAGATATTTAGATATCTTTACAATCTTAGGAGTTTCCTTAGTGCCCATGTTACAATCTTCAACCTCTTCAAGATGAGGCTTCAAAGCAGACTTTAATGGAATATCATCATGATCGAATAATCTTTCTAAAGGAATCAGACCTTTAGGGATCTGATTATTTTTCAATACCAACATGTGGTGATTAGTGATCTTGTCCTGGAACTCCTGGGGATCTTCACCTTCCTGCATAATCCAAGCAGGGTCATTCTGATTTTCCTAATCAAAATGTGTTTCAGAAAATTCATCCACCATTTCTAGGAATTGTCTGATTTTCTCATCATCCTCAAAGACTTGTCGATGTTGAACATTATTTGTTATGGAGGGTCTTTGCCTCATTTCTATGTGATACTTTAGTTTGAGGACAGTAGGAGGTACAAATGTTGCGGTTGTTTTGGCCAATGAATCTACCTATTGATTCTCCATTCTGGGGATATGGTGGATATTAAATGATGAGAAAAAATTCTCAATCAGATACCAGGCACAATTTCTGTAGGACCTCAACCTTGGGTGTTTGGCCTAGTACTATTGCTTTATCTGTTTCACCATCAATTCTGCATCACCATAAACTATCAGATTTTCAATTTTTAACTTCCTAGCAGCCTCTAATCCTAAAATCAGGGCTTCATATTCCCATACATTATTTGTATAATCAATGGCCCACTATAATCTGTAGGAAAAGGGAATAATGAAATCATCTCTAGGTGCCACAAACATCACTCCAGCTCCTACTCCTTCACAAGATGAAGCACCATCAAAATACATTTTCCAAACTCCAACACTATTTACATTTTTATTTGTCTTTTCTATTTTTTCTTTTTCTTTACAATTTTCTTCTATACATTCATCTAAATCATCGTCGAGAGATAATATACAGTTTCCTAAATCCTGATCGGCGACATATACAGGGTAATTATTAAGGTTTTGCGGGTCCCTTACAGTATATGCCAACCTTGTTTCTCTGTACAACCGAGTGAACTGCCCACCGAAGATTGGGATTGTAGCGTATGTCATGTCGAGTTGAAGGCATCCTCCAAGTTTGGCACCCCAAGACCTGGATAACAGCATGCCATACTTTGCAGGGATATCAGCAACAACCACATCCATCAGAATAGTTTTTACAGGAATCTGTGCAAGATTAACCACTAAATATTTAATCATACCCATACATTTAACTTTTCTTGAATCAAAAGAATATAGATATTTGTATGGTATGGTAATTTCAAGGCCCAATTTTTCCATAATAGCTTTCAGAATCACGTTGTGGGAGGCTCGAGAATCTAACAAAAAATTATGCAGCAGATGATCATGCACAGTCAGCGTGATGTAGAAAGGGGCAACAGAATCTCTGGCATTTTAAAAATGCAGACCAAACATTATAGACGTTTTATTATCTTCTAAATTTATAACATCTGTGTGACTTTCAATATCTGAAAAATTTATCATTTTGGCAATCTACTTTCTATATGTGGGGTTTTTTGCCACTTCAACCAGAGGTACAGGGATCTTGATTTTATTAATCTCATTTTCTAGATTGAAACTCCCCGTTGTCTTTTCGGCTTCTTTGGTTGGGATCTCTATCTCCCTTTTTTCTGTTTTATTAGTTTGTGTTGCTTTTGTTTCGGATGTCTTTGTTTTGACAATTGAAATTTCCACCGCTTTTGTCTTGGCAGTTTGTGTTTCTATTGCTTTTGTCTTGGCAGTTTGTGTTTCAACTATTGATTGAGCTTCCTCACTCACTTTACTTCTCATCAAGATCTTCTTTGGTTAGGCAGTTGTGACATTTCTATCTCTAGGCCTCAAATTATACTTTTGTTGAAGCTCGGCCATTATATTGTCGGTGATTCCTTGATAAGCAGAATCTTCTATAATATTTATGCTATCATCATTAAACATGTATTTTGCGCCTAAATACTTTCATAATCTTGCCTCGTCAAATGAGGTTCTTGATCATCATCGCTAATATTATTCATGTCTTCCTCTAACTCCTCAAAGCTTCGTATGTCGTCTCGTCCTATAAAATTTACGTTTTTAAAGGGGGTCTGAATCTTTTGATCTTCATTTTTTATTTGTCTTTGTTGTGTTTGAGGGTTAGGATTTCTTCTGAAATATTTTCTAGCAAACTGATATGTTTTAGATTGGTCCAGTTCCATCCTCGAGATTTTGTTTGATAATTTTTGAATTATTTTTTCCATGTCATCCATTTTGTCTTCCGCAGACCTCCCAGATCTGGAAGGTCATGCTTGTTCTCTGAATCGTCTGGTTTCTTTATTTCACGTTTCAACTTTAGCTTTCAATTTTCTTGATGCCATCATATTTGATTCGATTTCTATAGCATCGTCCTGCATTCTTGTGAGGTCTGTAGATCTCATTTCCCTCAACGGTAAGGAAAACCAAGGCTCGAAAGCCCCGACGAAAGTCACCTTTGTTGCAGGTTGGGAAGGTTTAACCTCAGCTGGAATTTTGTTATACAATTTATTAAATCTCTAAGTGAATTCGAGAACTGTTTCTGAATTTTTATTTCTTAAAGCTTCAAACTCGTTTAAATAATAAAGGTGATCCTTCCTCTCTCCCCATTGTCTGAGAAAGGCATTTTCTAACTCGTCGTATGTTCTTATAGAACCTGTTGGTAGCCCTCGAAACAAGGTTCTCACCTGTCCTTTGAAAGTTTGAACTAGGAGTATTGAATAAACATCCTCGTTCTCAAGGCCGAGAATATCGGCAAATTGATCAAAAAAATTATGTGTTCATTGGTCGTTAAGTCTCCCTCTCTTGTGAACTTTGGCAAGTTTTTCATATATTTTTCGGGTAAATCATGGGGGGGGGACTGGGAGGACTAAAGGAGCATACCTAGTAGCTACTTTAACAAAAATTCTAGGAGGTAGGGGTGGTCCTTGACCGCCTCCTCCTCCCCCTCCAGCACCCAATCCTCCTCCACCCCCGCCACCTCCGGCACCACCTCCTCCGACAGTAGCCATTGATAATCTAGGGGATGATTCTTGGAGATTATAGAGAAGATTTTCAAAAATGTGTAGTGACCTTCTGAGTATTTCGGGATGAAGATAAAGGGGTTATGGGAACTGATCGTCAGGAGACAGAAAATCAGAAAAGGGGGGAANCTACTTTAACAAAAATTCTAGGAGGTAGGGGTGGTCCTTGACCGCCTCCTCCTCCCCCTCCAGCACCCAATCCTCCTCCACCCCCGCCACCTCCGGCACCACCTCCTCCGACAGTAGCCATTGATAATCTAGGGGATGATTCTCGAGATTATAGAGAAGATTTTCAAAAATGTGTAGTGACCTTCTGAGTATTTCGGGATGAAGATAAAGGGGTTATGGGAACTGATCGTCAGGAGACAGAAAATCAGAAAAGGGGGGAAAAGAAAGATGAGGACTAGGTTCTTCGGACTTGCAGGATATATAAACGAGATATCCAACAGGAGTTGAATCGGAGTGTAAGATATATTCTTCAAAACTTCGGGAAGATAGAAACTTTATTTTGGAGACTGATGGAATATCAATCAAAGTAGGTATTGAGATGGGTCTTTTGCCTTTATTATTAAAGGAGGCAATTGAATCGGTTTTGGTCTTTATATCGAGTAAAACCAACTCTGGGTTTATGATTTTGGCTTCAACTCTATCAGTCGATGTTTCTTCGAAATGGATTTGGGTGGAACCTTCTTGCGGAGTTAATTGTTCAGGTGGAACCTTAGCATTAGACTATGTGGTTTTGGGTTGATAAACCTTACTTGTGGAAGTATTGGTTTGCTTACGGTATCCCCTTGGTTTTAAAAAAAAATCAGGGTCAGATACAGGCGTGGTCTTCTTATCGTCGAAGTTTTATCTGGTATTCCTTCGACTAAATGTCAGCTTATTATTGGTGGAGTCACCAAGTGAAAATTAAAATTAGCCTTAATATTGTATTCCATATTTGTTGACTATCAAAGAGAGAAACTTACCATGTCGTTCTCCAAGGGAAAAATAACTCCGTTTCTCCGTCCCCAGCAACGGAGCCAAAAAGATGTTGTTCCTGAGATTAAACTTAAGTCTCAAAGCATAATGTCAAGCATCAGGAATTAAGGAATGATTTGTTTTAAGAGTGCTTTTTATTTCCGTACATTTTTATGTACTTCTTTGTGCTCCTTACCAATCCCTCCAAGCACAGTTTGATGTGCTACTTTGCGACACACTAATCGGTCTAATAAAAATTTAGGCAAAGCATGTGGAGGAACCAAATAGTCGAAAAACCTAATATAGGAGAAATGCTCATTGATGTATCAATATGCTATCTTGCCTAGATTAGTCACAATTTTGTCGAAAATTCTGGGAGGTGGGTAACGATATATAGCGGTGTGCATCGGCACCACCACCCAGTTGCAGATTTCATAAAAGAAATCTTTCGCCTTGTCTTCCCAAAGATTCGAATGATAAATATGTATGGGTTCAACACTATTTGGAGTCCAACTCCAGCCCATCAATGGAAAAGGCGTCATAGAATAGATGGCGTCCATGATATAAGCCTACATGAAAAATTGGGTTGGTTGTCCCTTGGCTTTTAGTGATTGATATGTTGTAATCTCTTTAACCAAATTGTCTGACAATATCCTGGCCCAATCAAAATAATAACCCTTAGCCATTGTGTGCATAATGGGCACCCACTGTAAAAAGAAAAGGGTTGTGTCTTCTTTTCTGTAGAGTCTACACATCAGCATTGCTATGTACATTATGTGAGGTTCTAGTGAGAAAACTGGGTATATACCATGGGAATCATCTCTGAACTTCTCGGGGTGAGATTACCAGTCTTTAATTAAATCAGGAAGGTTTTTTCTATATTGGTTACATTCCTTCTTGTTAAAGCCTACTAGGAAACTAGCATTGTAAACGAAATTGGATATCGGAGACAATTTGTACATCACATGTAGATGTTCTGGCCAGAAAGACCCAACTGCGACCTTTTGTGAATTGAAAATGGTTCTGATAGGAATTTCCACATTCTCCATCACCCAATTGATCATATCGTTGTAGGGCAAGAGCCTAGGCCTTGTCGTTATCTTATGTAGATCTGACTGGGAAACAATTTTGTATTTGGTAGCTAGGTCCGACGTCTCATCATCACCTAAGTCGTCTGGGCAATTGACCAATTCATATTGTAGAATATTGAACACTTGAGTCTAGGATTTAACGGTGTCTATGCTTCTGGGCGAGGTGTCGGAGAGGATATTTTTGTGCTGGCTTGATCCTTCACCAGGTGCTTTAGTTGCTTTTTGAGGAGCCATGGTATCAGGCCTCAGAGCTCTAATATCTGTCACAGGAAATGCACAAAGTTTATTACCTTGAAAACTTACTGCTTAGTGAAAACGCACAATGAAATTTAAAATTCAATATCCTTTTCCTTTAATTGCGTCGATTTGCCAATACTGCTACTAACGAAGCATTTACTTTTCCTTAATGAATAATATTCTGGCGGTGGTGTAGGATCTCACTTGGAATGATTGTCGTAAATCAACTATTAATGTCATTAATTTTCGGGAAAAACACAGATGAAATTTGAATTTATCTGAGTCGTTATTTAGCAAAGGATTAATTACATGATAATCATCTTTAATGCGTCAGTTAATCACACTTATCGTTAAGAAAATTTCACGACTTCGGATATCGGGATATCATATGACATTTCAAGGTATAATCCCCGAAACGTGAAATCGTGATGTGATTAATTAACTTTAATCATGTTTAACCCCTTTAAATAATCGTGATCAACCTAAGACAACTTCGTGATTTCAACTATCGGGACTTTGAAAATCTTTCGAAGCAAGATATCTCAAACGCAAAATCGTGATATGATTAATTAACTGTTAATCATTTTTAATTCTTAATTAATCTGGTTTAATGCTCAAGACAATTTCATGACTTCGGCTATCGGGAATTTGATTGTCCTTGCATGCAGGATTCCCAAAGCGCGAAATCGTGACATGATTAATTAATCGTTAATCATTTTTAATTCTTAATTAAGTTGGTTTAGAACTTAAGACGATTTCGTGATTTCGGCTATCGAGACTTTGAAATTGTTGTATGTTGAAATGCCTGCATTGCGAAACTCTGAAACCCGATTTCTCAAATGTAGTCTTTTAGTTATTTGACTCGTTAACGTGTAGGCAGCTCCATAATTCTTAAGAGATTAGGATCATTTGATTTAATGGGACACTTCATCGACGATGAGAATTAAGCGCGCGTTATTTTTATTTAAACGAGAATGCAATCTATTAAAGTCTAAAGTTTTATAAATATATATGTGTTCCAATAGTGCTCAAGACCATTATATGTTATACCTCCCTAGCTAGGAGGGAGTGTTGATATTATGGTAGCTATGGGAGGTATTAACCTCTATTTGTGACCTTTGACAAGATTAGAATATTCTAGAAGCAAGAAAAGAATTGAATATAACCCTAGAAGAGATGTCGGCTAAAGGAAATAATTAATACTAAGTAATTAGCACCGAGAATGAGAAGTCAGCCCAGGAAGTCTAGCAGAAGCATTATAAATATAGGAGGCTAGTATTCATTTTAGTCAGACCTCTTAGAATTACAGAAGTGCACTTGTGCGCACTTCAGAAGGCTAGTTTGTGTGCAAGTCTTGGGAGAAGCTACTGCCGCCAGTCTTGCAATCTATATTCTTGGTCTTTCTGGGTTGGATTCTCTAATCAGTCTTGGTTATCTTTTCTTGGTGTGTTAGCCTTGGTTGGCTATTGATCTGCTACCAGAATTCTTCTCTCTATCAAGGTCAAGGTGCTCGGGGGTGGCATTAGTGCCTATGGTTGGGTGACAATATTGTTATATTGTCTATGGTTAAATGAGAACATCCAATATTCTAACACGAAGGTCCTTCAAAAAGGTTGGATAATGAAGCAAAATTAAGGTGATGGAGAAATTCCTAGAGTAGAGTAACGAAGAAATCACATGCCAATACTCTAACCCAAATTGCAAAGGCTAGAGAAGAGGAAACCAATGATTTATTCAAGGAACACACATGTAATAATCATAGTAATAAAGTTACTTTTAGGAATTCTGATCTTTATATGATGGTTTCTCCTCCATCTTCTAAGAACCTACTAAGGTAAACGAGACCATCCAAACCATTGTCTTGTGTCACTATTACTCGCAATATTATTTATTCAAATCAGCAAATGAATCAATCTAGTTTGGCTAAATATCAATTAACTAGATTTGTTCCCAATTTTACAGATCTAAAAAAGGAAAATAAAAATCGTTCCCTCGGAAATTTTGTTTTGGTTTACTTCATTTTATGGAATGCTTAGATCTCTTTCTTATTCACGACACAAAATAAGAAAAAAAGTTGCAATCAATCTACTTCTTATGTACAAGTTAATCACTCTCTATCTACAAACAATATTGGAGCAACTTATGAAGAGTCTACCTTTTGTATGGGAATTTTATCAAACAATCATTGGTCATACTTGTAACATTTCCCAACCCAATCGAGGACCATTGCGTGTGGAATTACACATAAATTAAAAAAACTTTTGCTAACCAATTTCATGTAGCTTACAAGCCACAGATTACATAGAAATTTAACTATTGTTTGATACCATTAATTAAATGCATCTACATCATGCTAAAATCGACATGAATGTAGTTTAAATAACTCAACATAGTAGCATAAAAATCGTTCTCATACACGAAGTTCATGCACAACAATTAAAACTCATAATGCAACACATAAACAAGATAAAACACTTATATTTTAAAATAGTTGTGCAACCAGTTACTTGGGATAGATGTTCCACCCAACCATTGACTTATTGTTTCAAATATCAATAGTGAGTGACCCCCAAGATAGGGTTAGAAATTCACAAAAGAGGGTGGTCTCTCACTCTCCACTCATAACTCAGAAAATAGCACAACCCACTAGCATTCTCCTATAGCTATCTTGGTTTTCCACCAGCTCTCTGCCTCTCAACCTTCCCAATGCAAGGAATGTACCCCTTCACTTCTCTCATTCCATCGAGTATCCCTTTCATTTATCAAGGTCTCTCTGGAACGAGTAACCAGTAATATCACTATTGTGAAACTCAAGGGAGCTCATTGTTGGGAAAACTACCATGGAAACAGTAGCAATGACTTGTTGTTATAGTGAAACTCATATAGGAGTTCACACTTCAGGCATAGCAACCTGATTATTTAGTGTTCTACTATGAATATGCTCTAGAATTCACCCTCCATGGTTTCTCTAGCTCCAATTCTCTTCTTCCATGTTCTCTACTTGTTGTTTCTGTCAAACATGATTGTCCAAAAACTACCCTCTTGGCCATACAAATTTTCTCTCCTTTGGTTTGCTTACTTGACTTACACTCTTATCCAAACTAATTGTACTTGGTCTCATGCTCCCAATAACTATGGGATGTGACTTGTCACACCCACCCTCTTACAATAATTCAACGATTGGGCTCTTCCACACCCAAACAAAAAATAGAAGTTTAATAATGTCATGCCCCATATATATATATATATATATATATATATATATATATAATAAAGGAATTTAATAATCCTCCTAAAATGGTCATAATAAGTACTTATATGAAAAAATAATAATAAAGAAATATATAATAATTACTCTAAAGGGAGTCATAATAAGTACTTATTATGGATACTTGGGTAATTAAATAAAATGGTAAAATAAGTCAAGGAAATTAGGAAGAAACACTAAATACAATAAATAAGTAAATAAAGGGTCATAGGGATCATGTTCTTTACCACAAATGGACTATATAGAGAGAGGAAAAGAATGAGAAAAAGGACATATCTTCTTGGTTGAGAGGAAGGCTAAAGAATTGTTGGTTGGGTAGTTAATTGAGGGCTTGGGGGTGACCTCCTACTAAATATTAGAGTAGCAAGGTCTACAATTGGGTGGAGAGTCGTCCCCCACTTTGTGATGTAGTTGCTAGATCAAGGATCAAGGTATGGCTACATTCATGAAGTCATCAAGTTGTAGGTAAGTTGGGGTCTTCAACACAGGTAAGTTCCTCGCCTCTTTTGTGAGTTGATTAAATTCATTAGGGTTTCCTGGATTACAAATGAATGGTTATTTAATCAGGTAATTTATGGATTTATATTTGTTATAAATTTGGGACATTACATATGGTATCAGATCCATAAGATCTCAACAGCTTGGTAACTCTGTGATTCCTCCATGGTACTTATCCATGAGGATTTCATTGTGAATAGTGTTGAGTTGAATGTGACACCAAGCAAATCCAAAAAAAATCATAGATCCAACACACACAAAAAAAAGGGGGGGTTGTTTAAATTCTTATTCCTCTTTTTCCTTGGATTTAGAATGAAAATATGGAACTAATGTGGATTTTGTCCTTGCACCATGAATGTGGATCCATTGTTCAATCTCGAATCTTGTATTATTTCAATTTTTATCTTTGCACCATGAGTAAAGGATCTAAATGGTTATAAGGTATATTGATTTTAACAAGTTGAATCATCGCTAAATGAAAGAGTCATTTAGATTTGTATTAAGACAAGTCAATTAGATCTGAATTCAATTGATTATAAAGATCTGCACTAGCTTGCATCTCTACGTCCATTGGGGTGTAATGGAAAAGACAATACCTAAGATCAATTTGTCATCAATGTGTGATCAAAAAACATGACAAAGATCTATAGTGATAGTGATCTGGTACATGCACACTTCTTTGATAATGATTTGGTACTCTTCCTTGATCATATCTATTTTATATTGTGTTTCTTCCAATTACAATGGCCAATCCACCAACTAATTGCCTAGGCAAGCTTTTCCAAAATATGACCTGCACACAGGGTCGAAATTACTGAGTTTCACAGGATCTTAGCTGAGAATCAATTCGATTAGTAAGGGTCTTTCTTTTCTAAAATCTAAGGAACTTACTACAATTTAATGAAATCATTGCAACACGTTTTTCCTTAAAACCATCACAGTGACTCAACCATGCATAGATCTATTGAAATGACTTGATCTCCATATCATTACATTTGCAAAGTATTGAGACTACAACTTGTTATCTCATTTGAAGTCTGATAGAGGTCATTATATACTTAGTTATTCCCTCTACCATATTGACCCATAGTCTGCAAAAAAAAAAACAGATTATTGAATGGATGTATTATTATTATTATTATTTTGATGATTATATGGGTGTACAATGTATTGAGAGAAATGGTTTGAACTGCATACCCTTCGATCAAAGAAATATGTCCAATAAAATTACAAATCAAATTCGGTAATTGTCCTTATTTTATTTCATTTTTTTAAAACGTGGATAACAAACCTGCTTCAACGATTTGGTTTCTTTCCTTCTACAATTGAGATCTGTCTACTCAACAATTTTCCATGGGATTCAAATATGAGATCATTGATTAATGTCAAGATTTGAGATGCGATGAGTTGAGTTGAATAATTTTTGATAGAGAAGTAGATAGTCACATTTACCGGGGGTTATGGATGCTCTTATCCATGGAATGATAGTGTAATGAAGGAGGATGGAATGACACAGAACAACAATTGATATTGTGTTAGGAGATCCTCCTAGGATTATTTTCTCTCCAGAACAACAGATGTGTGTAGTGAGTAAATACCATTTTCAAGAGCATGGAGTAGGGCCTTAGAGCTAGGAATTGGTGTCCCTTGGTACAAGGATCATACATTTCACACCATTGATCAATTTGTATATCACACCCTCGAAAAACATAAAGTTTTCCATCGACAAAGGTTTCAAGAGTCACTCTCCTGGGTACCATACTATCATTCGTATTAGACAAGACATGCAATACTAGTTCAAACAAGTTAACCAAGTTGTGGACACATGGGCCTCTTTGACCACCTATAACATACAAATTATAGTTCAAGACTGCACTAGCATTTTCCACTAGGGTGTTCATAGGAGGGTTGGGCAGAGGTGCATATTTATTTATTTTATGTCGAGAGCATATAAGAATTGGTTCACAAAATTCTTTTGGTCTGAAAACCTTGCATACGCCCAATAACATGAAGGATGGCCCAGCATGCCTATAAATTGTTTAATCCTAACCATTACTAGTATGGAAGTCAAGTGAGATAGGATAGATGTGGGTATGTTGAGAGAGGATGTAAGATTCAGTCTGAACGCCATTGGCTTGCAAGAGATATATCGTATCTATCTCAATATGGTGAAAAACAACCTTGACAATGACATGTTATATCTATGCAATTTGAAATATTTGAGAGTTGAGCCCATCAACAGCTTCTCCCTAACTACGGCAGCCAAATGTAAGGAGACTTGTAGATCATGGATCCATAGCCTATGTACATATTTCAAGATTTGTCTAGGCATAGCAAAAGATCAACAATGACAAGTCTCATAATTCAATATCTACAATGTAGCACATCATGATGGCAATCTCACTTCAAATTTGATACGTCACAGTCTTCAAGATCCACCTTTGAGAACATTACCAGTTGGGATGTTTATACAACAAGTGTATAGCAGTGCATTGAAGTCTTCACAAAACTCCAAAATCAATTCTAGATCTTAGACTCTAAACAAGTATTGACTCTTAAATTCAATTCTAAATGCATTTCATTATGAAGGGAATTTGTCTGAGAGTATCCCCTCAACCAATGTTTCACTTGTGCTCTAGTTACAAAGCATATGTTTGAACACTACTCATATGGCATAAGTTGTAATCGACAGCCTGCTCGCAAGTATAATGAAGGAAACACTAACCCTAACTAACGATCGCACCAAAATATCTCTCTAACCTCTAATTCTTGGAGAGATTGAGTTTACGTTAACACATAAGCATACATATGTCCTATGCTTCGCGAACGAAATAGGGTTAGGTCACCGCAAAAAATCTGCAATTTTAGACTTTCCCTTCTTCTTGTTTTTTAATAAGACCAATGGACAGATAGTGAAAATGGTTTGGGAGGGATAAAAGGTCCATAAAAAAACATATTGAGTGACTTGTGACGAAGGAATTGGGGGTAGAGTGAGGGATACTCCATGGTATACATTTTTTTTTTTTACTTTCTATAGTTTTTGTTTTGTTTTCACCCAAGACGTTGATCCAATGGATGTTGCTTGTAAAAAGGAGTTTTAAGAAATGTATGGATGATAGACAATAAGACTAAAATTGTAAAATATATATATATGTGTTGACAAGTGCATGTATTTAACGCTAACAACTATTCATATTTGTGGTAAATAAAGTAGTATCGCAGGCCATGTATTTATTGTTGCCAAACAAAAAGATGATAAAATAAGGCATACAACAGTTTGCAAGTACCTCGAATTTTTTCTGGATCGAATTATTAACCCTTGGATTTACTTCATTGCACTCAGATTATGTTCTCAAAGTGGTCTCACCCAAGATTGACTTAATCATTGTGTAGGAAAAACATCCTCTTCTTTAGTGCCACCCATTTCTCTTCTAGAAAGTAATTTTCCTCCGAAATTTTCCAAGTGAAGTGAGGGTTGAAGGAATGTATATATAATCTTGGGCCAAAATATCACTTTTGAAGATGACTTGTGCCAAGATCAAAGTGTAGTATTTTGTGATGTTGTTTGCAGGTACAAAAGAATTTATTTTTTTTACATATTATATCATCGTGTACTGTATAGTTCTTATTTTGTTTTCACATAAGGTGTTGATATTGTGGATGCTCTTTGTAAAGAAAGTCTTTAATTAATTTATGGACAATAGTACTAATATTGTTCAAACCAATGGCATAATATGTCTAGTTGTATCTAATTACGTTACATGAGAGTCTTAAGCTCAACAACTTCCCTTGCTACTTCTCAGTAGTTTATTTTGAGTGTATTTTGAATTTTGTTGTGATTGTAAATGATTTTGTCCTTTATGAATTCTCATAATTCAACTAATGATCATTGCTTGTAGGATCCCTTGTGCCTATATTGGGAACGGAGGTGGTGTGATGAATCCCTTTTTTTCTCAAGGCTTCTTATTCCTTGATCTCATCCAAACATTTTTAAGATAAAAAAATTCAAATCATTCTTTATCTTTGGTAAATCCATCCAAGTGTCTTGGAATTTCTCTTAGGATTATTATGTTATTGTGCATATTCTCAAGACCCATCTCTTCATATTTTGTGATGTTGGGATCCTTTCCAAAATATCTTGTATCTTTACTGTGACCATTGTTTATTTTTATTTTTTCAAAAAAAAAAACGATGATTGACCAGTGACCCTAACCCTTCGTAGTTATGAAGTGTAAAGTTGCTATATAAAAAAAACTAAAATAATAGTTGCAACTTGCACATTTATTTTGAGATTATTCACGTGTAAGATGTTGCTCGTCGGGAATTTGTGACCGACAGGGTGATGTGTTCAATTTATTGTTGGTAATGTTGTAATGGTTACTAGGGGCCGCAACAGAGGTCGTGTTGGAGTCAAAGCACAGAGAAAGCATAAGGGTAGCTTTGACATAAAGCAATAATTGAAATGATATGCTAAAAAAAATCACGTTGCATCAGTGTGAACACTAGAATTATATGAAGATATTTGCAACAAAAGTCCCCCACACCATACTAAGGGTGAACCATTTTCCATCTAACTTGTAATGGAATCAAACTCAAATGATGAGAAGTTATTCATTAAATAAAATAGCATATCATACAAGGTCTTCTTTTCATGTATTTGAATGGAGGGATACCATATCAAATTCCATTATTTCTAAACTTTAGCAAGAAAATGATAATAGCAGCAAGAAGTAAGGATAGGTGTAATTCAAGCTAAACATAGATATCAAGAGATTGGTTTAAATACTTTGTAGTGATGATTTGAGCCAACAAAATAAACAACCAAATCAAGTGCATGAGAATTCAATACTTAAATTCACAATTTAGGTCCACACTTCCATAGCTTTATTTCACATTTATTTTGAGATTATTCACATGCAAGATGTTGCTCGTCGGGAATTTGTGACCGACAGGGTGATGTGTTCGATTTAATGTTGGTAATGTTGTAATGGTTACTGGGGGGCACAACAGAGGTCATGTTGGAGTCAAAGAACAGAGAAAAGCATAAGGGTAGCTTTGAGATAAAGCAAGAATTGAAATGATATGCCAAAAAAATTCACATTGCATCAGTGTGAACACTAGAATTATATGAAGATATTTGCAACAAAAGTCCCCCATGCCATACTCAGGGTGAACCATTTTCCATCTAAATTGTAATGGAATCAAACTCAAATGATGAGAAGTTATTCATTAAATAAAATAGCATATCATACAAGGTCTTCTTTTCACGTATTTGAATGGAGGGATACCATATCAAATTCCATTATTTCTAAACTTTAGCGAGCAAATGATAATAGTAACAAGAAGTAAGGATATGTGTAATTCAAGGTAAACATAGAGATCAAGATATTGGTTTAAAGATTTTGTAGTGATGATTTGAGCCAACAAAAAAAATAACCAAATCAAGTGCATGAGAATTCAATACTTAAATTCACAATTTAGGTCCACACTTCCATAGCTTTATTTCATTGAT
>SNQJ01S0066584.1:43081-56214 GCA_010110895.2 Picea sitchensis
TACTCAGGGTGAACCATTTTCCATCTAAATTGTAATGGAATCAAACTCAAATGATGAGAAGTTATTCATTAAATAAAATAGCATATCATACAAGGTCTTCTTTTCACGTATTTGAATGGAGGGATACCATATCAAATTCCATTATTTCTAAACTTTAGCGAGCAAATGATAATAGCAACAAGAAGTAAGGATATGTGTAATTCAAGGTAAACATAGAGATCAAGATATTGGTTTAAAGACTTTGTAGTGATGATTTGAGCCAACAAAAAAAATAACCAAATCAAGTGCATGAGAATTCAATACTTAAATTCACAATTTAGGTCCACACTTCCATAGCTTTATTTCATTGATATGATTGACACACTCTTATAATATATATGTGTGACAATCATTAGATACACACCTATAGAACAATAGTTGTGCTATACCTAATTTGAAAGGCCAAGCCTCTCTGGAGTCAGTTGTGGGATTTCCCCAATAGCATCTGAACAAGTGGCATATTGAATATATAATCAGCATATGGATACGAAGTTGATAAGTAGGTGCTATTGAATTTGATGTCTTCATGTTGGTGTTATTGATATTGAGGTTTCTTCTCTTTCAGATAAAAGTATAAACCATGATAATTTTCATCAATCAACCTTTACAGATATGCCTTGAATCTCACAAGACCAGTTGATTCGATGTCATTACCAAGAGTAGAGGTAGAGTGGCTCTCTTTGGGAAGACAAACACCATAATCAAAGGTGGTGTTATTGGGGATGTTGTTAGGGCTAGAAAAATTAAATGTAGGGTTGGCTATGGAAAGCAAAGGAAGATACCCACTAATTATTTACTCCAATGAACCTAATTCTGATCGGATATTAAATTCTGCAAGTTTTGGTATTATTATTCTAGGTTGGCACTCAATGCATTTTTTGGTGACACTAGACTGCAAACCTGAGTGTAGGATATTCTAGGAATGGAAGAAAAACAAGTCTTTCAACAGGTTTGAAAAGGGAAATTGCATGGTAGTAGGGATTTTAGTATTGTTTTGGAAGGAGGGGAAGAGGAGATTGGGGATATAACATTATAAGTGGCTACCTTTCCTAGAGTTATATTTTATGTTCTTCATGGGCTTATGTCATTTTCACATGTACTGTTATGGGGTGGTAATCCTTGTATGTGTTTTATATTACATAGGGAAACTAAGGGTCTATTACCATTTCCCTATAATATTATGAAGAGTGATTGGTTGAACTATCAATAGTCAATGTTATGCAAGGTTATCTTCTTGAGGTTGCTTTGAGGACGTCACCTTTTGAAGAAGGGAAGAAAGGTAACAAAATGAATTGATCAAGTAACCCTAACCCTAGGTTGAATGGTTTTGTTGGAAATTTCATACCTATAGGAATCATCATAATGTTCACATCTCCCATTAGTAGCAACATCTTTTGACTTTTGATTATGACAAAGATAAAACTTGAGGAAATTAGGGTTTATACTCTGAATAAAATTCATATCTCAGACTTGTTCTTATTGCAACGTGTGAGTTTATTTATGATTTAGAACATCCTCAAGCCAATAAATGAAACCAACCATAGAACGCCTTGGTATGAGATGTTGATATTACATTGGTTTCTAGATGGTTCTTAAGGGTTCTTCAATGTTGATTTCACTATAGGTTTGTGGTCTCTTTCCAAACCTAAATAATGAACACTTTTAATGTGTGATCTGACTGATTTGAAGGATTGTGGTAAATTTCTTCACTGTTTGGATTAATCTCACTATGTTCTTGAAATTTGATCCTTAAACAAATGATAATAATGGTGGATGAGCCTTAAGCAATGAATGTTATCTTCTCTTCAATTATTGTGGATGTATCAATTTTACTATTTGAGGTGATTCAAATTCACTATTAAATACATTATGGTAATATCTTCCCAAGATCACTCTAGTAAGTCTGAGTCATTTAAATATGATAAGGAACCCGAGGAAAATGCATCTTAATTCATGAGTCGATGGGATGTTTGAATGTAATGATAAATTATAATGAATTTACTATGAATGCTTATCATTTTCTATGTTGTTTTATGATGGAAACATGATCTAAACACAGGGACAAATCTGTCTTAATTACTGGTAATAGAATTAGATTAAAGGGATGATAATGGTATTATGGTCCTAGTAGGATTAGAATGGAAATTTACACCACGGTTATTAACACATTATGAGGCACTACCAAGGACCTCATCAAGCATGTATTCCCAAATAGTTTGAACATATGAAAAGGATACACCTTTCTCAAGATCTATAATTGGAGGAATTGGTTGCTAACATTGGTTATTTACTTGGGTTATTTTGTTGTAAGAATTTGTAGTTGGATACAAGATTCATGGATGTGACAATGTTGATATTGATTGTGCTCTTGTTGGAACTAATTGCCTATTGTTCGAATTGTGAATTCATGTTAATGAACAAGGTTTTGTTTCTAATATAACCCAATGGATATTCCATCAGTGTGTATGCTTTGAATTGTGTTGCTATGAAAATTGTTGTGCACTTTGAGATTACATGGTTATAGGTTAATTGCACCACACCATCATTCACACTAACTCATATGTTTGATTGGGACTCTACAGTGGATTAACTAGGTAAAGACAATCAATTACATAATTCGTGATTGACATGCCTCTAATTGGTACTATGTTAGAGCATAAGCAATGGATATTTCATATTGGAGTAGAATCAAAGATGAGAGGGATAGTTTCTTTGAGACTCTTCCCTTTGCTTTCGAGAATGTTTGTTGTGGATATGATCATTGTTGTTTGGGATTATGAACTTAATGGAAAAAGGTTGGATTTTATTTACATGTGACTATTTAGGAGGAGTCTTGGCATGATTGAGTGACTTTATGCACATAAACGAATTAAATTCTCATGTACTCAAAGAAATATAAATGAATTAAATGGGAAACTTGACATTTGATAGGATGATTATACTTATCCCCTAATTTGTCAACCTTCTGGTTGAAGGAACGGGAAATGAGTATCAAAAATCAATTGGTATCTTTATGAGAACCTAGTACTCATGGTATTAATCATCCATCCCAAATTGACAAACTTAACCAGAAAGATCCATATGGTAGATGGATATTTCGATGATATTCTTAGATATAAAAGTTGGTATTCACTATTATTTATGTAGGTTAGTGAAATTGATTTTGTTGATGAATCTTGATGATTATTATATTAATGATGTTAACATGTGGTTTCATCTTGATGATAAAGACGTGTTTATGTTATAATAATATGGCAGCATTTCATTATGTGACGGCATGTGGTACTTACATGTAGTTTTTTTTATGATGATATGTTTAAAAATGACATGCTGGAGCATGTAAATTCTTTCTTTGAAACATCGATATAATGACTAATGCAATGATTGCATGTTGTGAGGTGGTGATTAGCAGGTTCTCCACAGTGGATCGAGAGGGTCATGATTGTGGGATGAAAGGGCCAAGTTAACTAATGATCTTGTGGGATCCCATAACCATGAAGGAGAATATTAAAAGTGTCATCTTATGGGTTGGGGACAACTCAATGTACTACTTATGCCAGCAATTATTATGCCTTGTATTGGAGTTGTGATGTCGAAGTACCGAAGAATGGTTGGAGCATTGATCATCGGTGGTGTTGTGGGATTGGACTTTGATGCCTGGGGTTGTACCTAGAAGTTGTGGAGGGATTGAGGTCAGCCTTTCAAGATACCCGGTGTACATGAGTACCAATCTAGATGCTTTCTTGGGTAGATGAGGTCTTGAGCCTTGGGGATCCGGATAGACCAGTAGGCTTTAATCCTGGTTCCAAAATTCGAGAAGGACAGCTAGAGAGTACTTGCACTTCCCTGATGTTATGATGTGTACTTTTGATGCCTTATGTAGTCACTTGGGTGGCTTTATACTAGTCCAGCAGAGGGTGTTGTGGAAGGTACATGAGCTAACAAGGGTGTTGTGGAAGGTACATGAGCTAACAAGGGTGTTGTGGAGGATTTGGTGAGCTAATCAAAAATCAACAAGTGACATAATCAAAACTAACTTTGAGATGAAGTTCCTTGAAGGAGGGGTGTATGTCATGTCCCATATTATTATTATATATATAAATAAACAATAATAATAAAGGAATATAATAATCATGCTAAAATGGTCATAATAAGTACTTATATGAATAAATGATAATAAAGAAGTACATAATAATTATTCTAAAGGGAGTCGTAATAAGTACTTATTATGGATACTTGGGTAATTGAAGAAAATGGTAAAATAAGTAAAGGAAATTGGGAATAAACCCTAAAATACAATATATAAGAAAATAAAGGATCTTATGGATTCGGTTCTTTACCACGGATGGACTCTATATAAAGAGGAAAAGAATGATAAAAATGGCATCTCTCCTTGGTTAAGATAAAGGCTAAAGAATTGTTGGTTGGGTAGTTTATTGAGGCCTCAGGGGTGACTTGCTACTGAATATTAGAGTACCAAGGTATACGGTTGGGTGGAGAGTCGTCCCCCACTTTGTGTTGCAGTTGTTAGGTCAAGGATCAAGGTATGGCTACGTCTATGAAGTCATTGGGTTACATGTAAGTTGAGTTCTTCAACACAGGTAAGTTCTTCACCTCTTTTGTGAGTTGATTAAATTCATTAGGGTTTCATGAATTGCAAATGAATGGTTATTTAATTGGGTAATTTATGGATTTATCTTTGTTAGAACATTACAAATACATAATCATAATAAAAATTCATGAATGTGGGTTTGGATTAATACCTGTGAATAATTTCCCCCCTTGGGACCCTCTTAGACACTCCTAGACCTTCCCCTCTCTCATTGATTAATCAACCCCCATCTCTGTCCATATCCCCTTAGCAGTTGGCATCGCATTTTCTTTATTAAAATTTAGAAATATAATTTGCACATACATCACTTGGCCAAAGCCATACATTATGTCCTCATTAAGCATTATTTAAAATGAGGATTATAGCGGGGACGTTACATCCCCCCTCCCCTGCAATTATGCATCATCCTCGATGCATAACACTATGTTGATACACATGTACAAACTTACATCATAAGACTTGGGAAATACGAATTCTGCAATTTTTATACTCCAACAACAGTTCCAACCATAATCCCTCGTTCCTCTCAACCCACTAACCCAAGGAATGCACCCCCTTCATTGTTCTCAGTCTATCGGGTTGTACCATTCTTTTATCAGGGCCCCCAATGTAGGTTGTCTAGTAATTTGAGATGTGGTTCTGGAACTCTAGCTGCTCAAAATGGAATCTTGCATTCTTATATTTAGTTTTCTTCAAAATTGACAAAAGATTGTGGGTATTCCTCCCACATAGTTTCTTTGTTCTCCCATGTTGCTTCTTCAGGATCGTACCAGGTCCATTGAAACTTCACCAAACCTATGGCTTTATTCCTAATCACTTTGACTTTCCAATCCAGGATGTGTATCGCTTCCACTCGGAAATCCCCTTTGTGTTCCACCTGGATCACAATCCAATCAATTATGTGGTTAGGGTCAAGAACATATTTATTTAATAATGACACATTAAATAAATTATGCACTCTCATGGATGGAGGAAATGCTAGCATATATGGAACTATGCCTATCTTCTGTAAGATTTCAAAAGTTCCACAATATCTTGCTACCAACTTTGGGTAGCTACCCAATATTAGCAAACTTTTCTTCTCTTTCACTTTTAAAAATACATGTTCACCCACTTTAAAATGTTTGAAAACTCTATTATTGTCTGCATAAATTTTATGTCTGTCCTGAGCAACATTTAAATTATGCTTGATCTTTGTCATTTTCTCTTCCATTTCCTTCAGCGAATCTGGCCCAATAACCGCTATGTATGTTGGGTTATCCCATCTCACTAATGTGTTACACTTCTCGCCATACAATGCTTCAAATGGGCTCACTTTTAATTAGTCTTGATACCCATTATTGTAAGCAAATTACACTAAGTGGATATAATCCTCCCACCTTGATGGTTGTTCCATCACATACATTCTAAGCATGTCCTCAATTATTCTATTAGTCCTCTCCATTTTCCCATCTGACTCTGGGCGATACGTTGTACTGAAATTTAGATTTATCCCAAAACATTTGAACAAACCTTTCCAGAAATTGGATGTAAAATTTGGTTCTCTGTCTAAAATTATTGCCTTGGGCACTCCATGTAACCTGGAAACTTCTTTCATGTAGATCTCTCCAATGTTTGATGCTTTGTGTGTAGTCTTTACTGGGATAAAAGGTGTAGCCTTAGTTAATTTGTCCACCACTACCATGATGGAATCATGATACTTCATTGTCCTGGGAAACTTTGTAATAAAATCCACTGTGACTACCTCCCATTTCCATTCTGGAATGGGTAATGGCTGCAACAACCTAGTTGGATGTCTATGCTCGGTATTCACCTTTTGGCACTCTAGACATCTCGCTATGTAATTAGCCACTTCTTTCTTCATTCCTGGCCAAAAGTATTGGCTTCTTACAACTACAAATGATTTATGCTATCTTGGGTGCCTAACATATTGCACATTGTGCATTTCCCTCATCACTGCATTTTTCAGCTCAGTGGAATTTTGCACATATACCTTGCTTATGTACATGAGAATTCCATATTCTTGCAACTCATAATATTTAAATGTTTGTTGTAAATTTCCTTGATGTAATGTTTCTTTTATTTCTAAATAGTGTTGATCTGAATTTGTTGTTGCAATAATTTTATCTTTTAGATCAGTCTTGTACATGCTAATCGTTACAATATCTATCTCATGTGCTTTTCTATTGAGTGCATTAACCACTCGGTTCTCTTTTCCTTTGATGTGTTTAATTTCGAATTCATACTCACTAAGGAATTCCATCCATCTAGTTTGACTGACATATAATGTGGGTTGTCCAACAAATTGTTTCAAACCATAGTGGTATGCCCTTAGCTCAAGTTTCCTCCTGTGATGTAATGTCTCTGCATTTTTAGTGCATGAATAATGGATATTAATTCTAGATCATGGGTAGAATAATTTCTCTCATGCTCTCTTAATTTTTTGGACTCATAGCATACCACATGATCCTTTTGTGTGAGGACTCCACCGAGCCCTTCCTTGCACGCATACGTGCACACAACAAAGTCTTCATTTGAATATACAATCTTCTAGACTAACGCACTTGTCAATATGTCCTTCAGCTGCTGAAAACTCTCTTCACACTTGTAAGTCCATTCAAATTTCACTCCCTTATTTTCCAAAGAAGTGATTGGGCTTGCAATATTTGAGAATCCTTTTAGGAATCTTCAATAATAACAAGCAAGACCCATGAATGATCTGACCTTTGTGACATTTTTCTTGGCATTGGCCATCCTCTAATGGCCACTATCTTCTCAGGATCAACTACTATCCCCTTTGCTGAAATAATATAACCCAAGTAATGAACTTATTTTGATAAAAGATGCACTTACTTGGCTTGGCATACAATGTAGTGTAGCTAGGAGGAATAATATGGGGTACCTAGGGAGGTAAAAAAGGGTAATAATAGTAGATAAGTATTTTATGTATAAAGGCCACTTTTAATACATAAGGCCTAGTGTGAATGAAATAAATGTAAGAGGACTTACAAGAAGGTTCCGCTTCTAGAAGGTTCCTCCTATAGAATGTTCTTAGGTGGTTGGTAGCACTATATAAATGGGTTAAAGCAATATAATGGGAAATTCAAGAAGTATTGTATTTGGAGTTGTATCTCAGTAGGAGGTTTCCCCCTCGAATAGGCAGGTGAACAAGAGTGGATCCCTTCTGTAATAGGATCTATTGTATGGTGTTTCCCTATCCTAAGGGCTTGATAATAATAAAGTGGTTTTTTTTCTATATTGTTCTTTGGATCTATTGTGGTGTTTCTATATTTAGGTCTTTGGTACTTAACAAGTGGTATCATAGCCCTTTCTTCAGCCAAAAAAAGGGACACTTTTTATTATTATTATTTTGCAAGGTTTTACAAGACAAAGAAAAAAGAGGGTCGCGACATTCCAGACAATTTTTGTAACTTTATGTGCAGAATTTGATGAAAATGGTTATAGATCTGAGTTCCTCTTGGAAAACAATAAATTTCAAAAAAAAAAAATGTTTGAAACGAAGTCCAGGAAGTGAAGATATTGTCATTTTAAAATCTGCAATTTTTCAGGGTTTTCCGCAAACGACCATGCGATTATGCATAACTTTGTAGTAATTGGTGTTGAATTTTCCCAAAGAAATTGTATATCCAGGTTCCTCTCACAAATTCACCCAATTTCAAAAAACAAAAATCATTTGAATCGAATCTCTGGAAGTGAAGATATCGTTGATTTAAAATCAATCATTTTTAGGATTTTTTATGATGGTGGTGAGACTACAGAGCTCATTACTTTTGATAAGGTGCTCATATTGCTACCAAATTAGTGTCATTAGATAGAGGATTTGCATAGATTTATTTTTGTATCTTATATGAGGTTTTTCTGATGGATATGTGGTGCACTCCAACCTCTGCAAAATTTCCAATGTTCCTAAAATCTCTCAATGATATAATAAAGGTATACCTTTGTATTTATCCTGGCATTCTGGTAAAATATGCTCGAGAAGAACTTGCTTGGTATGCTCTCGAGCATGATTGTGATTCTTGGTACTCTTATATTGCAAGGAATGAGATATATAAGATGGAAATCATCGACATTTACATCACGACAGAATATAATCAAGAAATATATGCTTGGTATGATTACAAGGATGATTGTGATGATTGGTATATGGATAGTTGTCATTTATGGGATGAAAACCACTTTCATATTTTATATGATGACTCTACTCCACCTTATGTAGAGAACATCAATGTCTCAATTCATGAGCTAGTTATGACTACTAATGTCTAGCCTACAAATTATACAGTGGTATTGTTCCTTCTAGATCCAGTTTCGACCGTTTCCAACTATGTGGATGGATTTGCGTATTTGGATCCACATGACTAGTTTAGAACTATGGATGTAACACCCCATGTTTTGAACCCCCATTTTAAATAATGTATTGTTACAATGCTGAGAGGCCAGAGTGCCCAAACAATTATTAAAAGGTCAGTGTGCACAAGACATGTAATGTTTTTATCATTATTAATAATAAATACATCGTTGGCTGCTAGACGGACAAGGACTAGAGTTAAAGGGGGATATGATTCCACAAGAGAGGGGGCTTCAGTGGATAAGTGTTTATTTCTATGTTAATTCCCATTTTTGTCTAAGGCAGGGGATCGGTTACGTGAGCTTCTTGGGGAAGGCCAGGAGGTTCTTGATTTCCCCATGAAGTTACTCAAACCCGCCTTTGGTCTGATGGGGGGGTTAGACTGATGGCTTGTTTGTTGATTTCCTATACATTCCCTCATGCACTCCCATGCACTCCCTAACCCATTCATTGATCCATCCTCATCCACATCTTGGCTTGGAAAAGGGAATGGAGCTGCTAAAGAATTAGCCACTGGATAGTTGGTTGTAATGGTCGTTGGTGTGATCCAACCGTGACCTGGAGCCTGCATGTCTGAAATGCATTGGCATGTGCCCTGTTTTTCTCAAAACAATGAGTCCTGAGAGTTCCAACATTGAGATTTTGGACCATTTGTGTTGGAGGATCTGGTAGGAAGGAGAAGGGCTGCCTAAGGGATTGCATGGAAGAGAAGGGTGGAGGTCCATTCTCCCAGGTGGCACAGGCTGGGTAGAAGAGAGATGGGTACTTTGATTGTTGTGGGTGCTGGGAAACTTGTGAGATCTTGAGAGATGATTGGTTTGGGAACCCAAGCACACTCTGGAACCATCCTTGTGGATTCATATCCCTGGCTCGGGGGTGACACTATTATTGAGATTTGGAGCAGTGGTGTCTACGGTTGGGTGAAACGTCCTTGGTTTGTAGCCCGTTGGTGTCATATTTCATACAGATAAGTGCTCTCTGTTGTGATAGTATTATATGTGTATGAATGCATTTCGTTGTGTATTTAATTATCGTTTAATTGAATCTTAGATTATGCATGCTTGCCAGATATTGTTCTGCATGTCGTTAAAGTATTTTCTTTTATGCATCCTTAAATTTTAAAGAAGGTATCGATAAGAGAAAGAAGTCCAAGGGTGGGCTTGAAGGTAGCATACCCGGCCTGTGGGTGGTTGGGTATGTTATAGATTGGTATCAGTGCTTCTAGTTGAAACATCGGGTTGGTATGGGTTGGGTCAGTTGGTCAGAGCCTCATGGTTGAGATTGAATTATGAACCGCAAAGTTGAAAATCTCAGGAGGAAAGGGATTGCAGAATCTGCGCAGGAGATAGAACGTCAGAGATCCATTGTAAGGGGTTCAAAGGATCGTGACCGTCCCCTTCAAATTCAGGAGTGATCTCCACTGTAGGATCAGGAGAGATTCGAGATCGTTGGATCGGAGGAAAGGTGAACAGGGGTCATCCGATGTAAAGGAAGCAAGGGTTAAGGTCACAACCGTCGGATCCCATGGGAGAGAAAGATCAAAGGACAGGAGGCATTACAGGGAACCAAGTTGCATGAGAGATAGTTTCCCAAGGCAGTCCCGCAATCCAAACCACAGTTTCTCTACGAGGTTACATGTCAGCATCAAGAGAATTGCGGGGCAAAAAGCGGGTTACTCCAAACCATCGATGCATGCCCCCGCAATTTGAAAGGCATGAAGTGATGTGACCTATTAGTACTTGAGTGACGAACCTCCGAAGAGTGAAAGTTGAGGATTCAGATTTTTGGATCGTGGAGATCCGAAGTGAATCTCAATCGTTTGTTCCAGGAGGACACGCAGCAAAAATCCGTGCACTTCTGAGGAAAGCGAAGGTTGAGAGTTGAGTTCTCCGAAGTACGAAGACCCGAAAGGATCTCGATCGTCGATCTATCGAGAGCCATGCGTCACCAGATCTAGGGGTTCAGATAAAAGCCAGTGGGGCCAGACAAGTTAAAGTTTGATATTTTCGAAACACAAAGACCCGAAAGGATCTAAGATGTCATTCTGTCGTGAGCCACGCGTCACCAGATCCAGGGCTTCGGATAAAATCCGGTGGGGCCAGATAAGTTTTGAAGTTTAATATTTCTATAGTCCAGAGTCCTAAAGAAATCGTATTCATCAATCCATGGGAGACACGCGTCACTAGATCACGAGCTTCGAATAAAAACATTTAAAAAAAAAAGGGTTGAGGTTTGAGTTTCCCGAAGTCTGGAGTCCCGAAGTAAACCTCAACCGTCAGATTAAGGAGGACACACGGTGTAGATCCATGGACTCTGGGTGAAGACTGGAAGTGAATCTTGGTTGTCTGATCTAGGAGGACACATGGCGATAGATTGGCCAATTCGAGAATTTGGAGTTCGGGAGAATTGGAAGTGTGCTAGTATGAAAACTCTCCAAGTCTCGAAGCCCGAAGAGTCGAAGTGGTGGGGCACGATAATATCACCTAGAGGTGATGTGGACCCTTGAAATTTCCAAAGTGACATGGCTTACGGATGTCACCTGGGATGATGTGGACACATGGGATGTGTGCCACATGTCAGTAATATTTGAGCATTTGGAATATTGAAAAGTTTATTAGAATGTGACACATGTCAACCGCCTGATTGAGCCACGTGTCCGCTTCTAGTATTTCGCCACGTGGCGATAGATCATGCAGTATGTAGACTGGGTACTCCATAAGGGGAATATTTGACACGTTGCATTGGGTCGAAAACTCTCGAAGGCCCAAAGGTCGGAGTACTTATCGACCGTTGATTCTAGAAGACACACATCAAAGGATCGTCGACTTCGGGTGAAAGCACTCTGGGAGAAAGTGCAAGAGGGAAGTTTGAAACTTCTGAAGCCCAAAGAGCCGAATGAATTCATGGTCACTGATCTATGGGAGGACACCCGTCAGCAGATCATGAACTCCGGGTAAAATCGTTCTGAGAGGAGACAAGCGAGAAAAGTTGAGTCTCCTGAAGCATGGAGTCCCGAAGTGGATCTCAATCATTGATCGTGAAAGAGGACAAGGACCGTTGATCCGGTCTTGGCTGAAAGTTTCGAAGTCCCGAAGCTCTACACAAGTTCTTTTTCAACTAAGCGTCGGGTCATGGTCATGGTCATATGCAGATTGAGAGCTGAGGGGAGGAGGGCTAAGGACCGAATTGGTTGTCTTCAAGACAGAAAAGTGTTAAGGAAGGATTTAGCTGCGGGTTATAGTCGTGGTCGCCTGGGAAGTGGTTTGAATGAAGCACCTACGCAAGATGAAATTCTGTGACAACTAAGGATAACAGGACACAATTATTTTTGGAGAATGGGGATATGATCTCCATGAACAAAAAAAAAGAGAAAGAGACATGTAGCATGGTTTGGAAATTTTGTTTATCATATGCATAATTCTAACAAAATGGTCGCTTGCACATTTTGCAGAATTAAGGGGCTTAAGCACATCAACTCAGGATGCATATTAAGGAAATGGAAGAAGGTGAGGGAGCCTCCAGTCATGATAAGGAGGTTGAAGGCCAGAATACCAGAGTTGTTAATGCAGAGACAGAGTCCACTGGATGCAAGGAAAAAGGGAAGTAGGAAACGTTGATAGAAATTGTAAGAAGCCTGAATATGGAAGTGTGGAGCTACAAAGAAGACAACGAGAGACTGATGAGAGAGAAAACTCAGATAAATGCTTGAGTGTTGCAGATCTTAAATCAGTTCCAGAGACAAACGAAGAAGGGATCAAACTCAAGACAAGAGGAAAAAGGCAGGTGCCATGAAAGAAGGGATGATCGTGGAAGAGTTGGTTATTCCATAAGTGTTAGCAGAGCTTGTGGACACCACTCACACTTAGAAAGAATTTTTTATGCATTGGAAGATCCTGTAAGTAGTCCAGAGGTGTCTCTTGTCAGACACCAAAGAAGGAAACAAAAGGTAATATAAATGTACTTAAGTTGGTGAGTTGTTTTGACATCATTTGGTAATGCACGTCATGTGGCATAGTGCATGCATGAACTGCGCAGTAAAGTGATGTAGTATGCACATTCCTGGATACCACACATAGTAACTAAGGTGTGTGCAGTATGGAGGACAATGAG
>SNQJ01S0066585.1:28286-60244 GCA_010110895.2 Picea sitchensis
ATGTGATTGGGCCTAATATGCTGAAATGAAGCATGAATAAGGAATGATATTTTCTTGAACAAATGAATCTGATGCAATTGTTAGATTGCATGAGTTAAGAATTGTTTGTGATGTCATTGATATGTGAAAAAAAATATATGTACGTGCATGAGGAAATAATAGTTTGTTTGGCTGAGTGAAGAATGAATTGTAGGAAGGAGAGGTCTTTGATATAATTGTGTTTTAATACTATAAGGAAGAATCAAGTTCTCAATTACCCTAGTGTTGTGTAGCTTGAAATAAATATTGAAAGGGTAAGTTTTGAATCCTCCTTATTCACTTTTCCACTTGATATGATGTTGATTTTGGCATGGAAATACAATATTTTCATTGAAAAGATCATTTTCATAAAATAGATGGTGGGGAGACAAGCATGTTAGTTTCTTCTCACACCCATCTTCTACATGTGAGTGAAATATAAAGGATGAAGAGGATGGAAGACTAGAGATGTAATATCGATTGATGATTACTTTGAATGAAATTCATAGCATTGAGAATGCCCATAAAGGATTAAAAAAATAAGGGAAGTCATAAATGATAGTCATGTCAATGGAAGAGCATCTTGGAGATGAAAATTTGTGTTGGCTTGTTGTAAATGAGCAATTGTTTTTTGGTTGTTCATGTAATGTTACGTTCCATAATGAAATATTGAAACAACAAAGTTTCAATACATTCTTATATATTCCTCTTATCAGTGTATCAATCTTGCTTGGTTGCACACACACAAAAAAACAACAACAACATAGAAAAGATGCATTTTCAACTCTTATTGGTGAGCAACAACTTGTATTTGTTGGGATAACAATGTTTTCATTATTCGATGGTGATGTTATACCCAATATAATTTCCAACCATATTTTTTGGAGTGTATTCATGATTATTAAAGAGGGATGGAATTGATTCTCAAGAATGAAAATTTTAAAAGATATCAAGTGCCAATATTTCTATTGAAAGGTCTAGGGTTTGAGGTTTCACCCCTATTTTCTAGAAGAAAAATGTTTGAAAGGTCAACCTAGTTTTGGATGCATCTAAGAGTATCTCTAATTTTAGTTCATAATCAAGCACATGGGATGAATTTTTTCCTTTACAAATGAAATGTTACTTTACATAACAATTTGTGTCTTGCATAGGTTAGGTATCTAAATAAATTCACCATCAAAGCATTAGTTGGTTACTTTAGAGCGATGTTTGTTTTGTCTAGTTTAATCAAGTGTTGGAATATGCAATAACATACGTTGAGTATTTTTAGCTAATGTTTATTTAAGTACATATCAAAGAGGAAATATCCAATGATGTCACCATATGTAATATATTGGTTGTATTTGAGTCAAATCATGTCATCCCTTACAGTTGTACTTGGTTGAAATATTAAAAACTAGGGAATCTTGGTTCCAGTTGGGTCATCCCAAATATTTTAGTATGGTTATGTCGAAGTATTTGTGTTTATGGGATAAGGTCTGAAGTCATCCCATTTGGCATCCATTGATATACTTTTTTATGCAAGTGAAAATTCATGAAGTCTTTTTGTTTTTGCAAATTAAGGCTTATGTTGACCTTTTTTGGCCAATGATTTTAGAATCACAAAGTGTAGTGATTTTTGCCTTTTCTTTTGGCAAATCCATCATTTATCCTCACGAGAGACTAACCTAATATAAGAAATGATCATGACTCTTTTCGTATGTATCTTCAACCTCAGTTATGACTTAACTCAGGAGGATCCCACCATCCAATTGCACGATAGGCATAAGGATGTGTTGTGTCAAACAGATTAAAGGCAACAATGTCATACCTCCTGCAAATTCATTATTTTCTATGTTTTATTATGATCAAATCAGTGTCTCATGGGTGCACCTTTTATGTTGATAATGTTGTCATATGGTGATGATGATGGTTTATGTTTCTTTCGTTATATATTCATGATCATATGGTTTTACAACATTTTGGGGATTTTGATTCTTGACACATGGAGGTATTATGGTAGTTGGTGAGGTGGTTTTGGTTTCATTTATTATGGTGGACTTATCGTATTTTGGCAACATGGTTAATGAAAACATGGTTAATGTATCATATGAGTATCTGTACTTGTGGAAGGAAAATAATGATAACATTATGTTTTTTGGATTCTCTTCATTATGCACTCTTGAACTAACCTTGTTGTTCATATGAATTGTGTGTTTGTTAGTGACCTATTATTATCATGTGATAAAGAGATTATATATTTGGGTTTGATTTGTGTAGCCTCATTGACATTTACCACTTATCGGTGGCACGCACATTTGATTGTGGCATATGTTGCATTATTGTTAGAAATATTGGTTTCAGAATAATTACTTGGCCTCTTTAGTTAATGGAAATATGCATATCTATTAGAGGTTTTTATTAACTAAAAAAATGATGGCATTGTGGATTGGTATATGATTAGGGAGTTGATATTATTTGTTTGGTTACATGTTCTAAACAAGTTGTTGAACCCGCTAACCTTGTGGAGATTATTTAGAATTATTGTTAACTATTGAAAGGAGGGGTTTTGAGGTTTTATTATTGGATATGATTATCCCTAACATCCTTGGGATTTATTTGTGTGGTTATTGGGCCTGGAAAGGACCACTCTTCCATCATGAAGTATCACGATGAAGGGAATTTAACGTTGCATTAGAATTTTCATTTGTTTTTGTTTAATCCTCACCCTCTATTGAGATTCAGCAGTCCACATTTTCTAGATCCTTTTAATTCCCCACCTATATCTTCTATTGACTCCCATTCTTGAATTTCATTTATACTTAGCATTGTTATTGAGATCTATGAAATTTGTTGAGCCACTCCTTGGCTATTTCATTTTCCATGGTTCTAATCATTTGTATTTGTGTCCATACAAGAATATGGGTTGTTGGAGGTTTTTTCATGCTTAGGTATTAAGTCAATTGTGTGTTTTCCTTAGCATTTGGACTATAGTTACATTCTTAGTATTGTCTCTTCTTGTTGGTTTTGTTGCCTACATTAGGAAGAGGTAGGCTTGGATCTTTTTTTGAAATACTTTCTATTATTAATGGTTTCAATGGTGAATAGTCTAGTGTTCCTACTATTTCTGACTTCCCATGCTAGCCATTATTTTCTTTACATTGAACTCACCTTAAGTTTCTACTTTTTATCCTATATATCATTTTCCCTTGCCTTACCAAGCTCATATTTCTAATGAGGTTTTCCACTCTCTATGTTAACAATCATTATGAATATTGCAAATGGGTTTTGGCATGCCTAGGTCTTTCTTCATTCCTTTTTTGGGTGGATGCATTTTTCTTTCTTGGCCTGTTATCACACAATCTGTAGTTTGGGAAAATCCCAACCCAAAACATGAAAGTGTGACATAACTAGGACCAATTATCACTTTCACCTTAACATATGTCCCCCTCATTTTAGTGAAGGAAAAATCCAACACAAGGGAGGGTTCCTGGGTGACCCTAGGGGGATTGATTCGGAAAGTGGAAAGTGATCAGAGAATGCCCCTATAGGTTAAGTTCAAAGAATGGAAAGAGGATTGAGAGAGTATTATGAGGTGGTAAATGGTTTCCAAGGTAGTGTACATGCAACACAATGTTAGACCTACCCAGACCAAAACAATTTATGAATATTTAAGCCTCAAAACCAAAGGGGAATCAACAAGAAACATTCTTGTCCCAAATTTGAAGAAGTATATATATACATATATGTGTGTGTGTGTGTGTGTGTGTAGTAAATAAGCTATGACAATTGCAAAATTAACCATCAAAATCAAGTGCAAGATGTTGGAAATAAATCTAGCAACAAGTAGATAATTTTTTGATGATTAGAGAAAGAATTTGATAGAAATTAGAAGGTTGTTACTAAGTGTTATCGGAAATATTTTGTAACATCCTTATGGATGTATAAAAAAAATTCTACAACAACGAGTTCTAGCCACTAAAATCAACAAGTAAACCACCCAAACAATAGCTATTAACCAGTAGAACAATTACCAAGGCTTACAAGTGAATTTCAGTGGTAGAAGAGTGATTAAAATAATGAAAGAGGATGAGTTTGTTGCAGCCCTATTGGCTGTAGCTTAAAATTTATTATAACTAAATCACTTGGCTAATTAAGATGCCCTTAGGGAACAATGTAGCTTAAAGCATGTAAAATCAAATTCCAAACTTAAACAATACAATATCCTTCATATCATATTTACCAATGCATAATATTAAATCTCCAATGTAAATATTAGTTCCTTATCTATTGGGTTATGGAGTCTCTTGTTTACGATCTAGGTTTTATTACTTATCTAGGGGTGTAAGCTATTTTATTTCTTGTAGCAACCTTTTCAAAATGGCCTTTTCAATTACAACAAAGATAGATCTTGATGGAGGGTGTATGCTCTTATACTCCTCCAAGGGTTTGACAAATCAATCTTGAAATCAAGAAGAAAACATACAATATCAGAAATTTCTTACCTAATCCAAGAGAAAGCATGAAAAACCATTACTTATAAATAATATTCCACCACAATTTCCAAGAAACAAGCATCAAGAAATAGTGTTATCCTTTTTCCTCCAATAGACAAGTATTCCATCCAAAATTCACCAAAGATGAGGAAACATAAGCCCAAAATCCCAAAAGACGAGGAAACATAAGCCCGAAAACCCAGAAGATGAGGAAACATAGGGGAATAAGCATGGAAAGTGGTGATTATGGATGGGAATGGTACGATGACCCTTCAAGGAGACCCCCTAGTAGCAACCACTTTCCCGAGGATGACCCACTTACTAGGAAACCATGTCAACCACCAAGGTGAAATAAGGAAAAATGTATAAATTCCAAGCAAATGTTTCACAATCAAGAGAGGACCCTTTGCAAAATGTTCAAATTTTTAAATCATTAAAGTGACACTTACCATGAGACCAAACTTGTTACCTCATGAAGTAAGACTTTCTATCCTCGGGAACCTAAGCTAGTGTGGTGGATGATGTTGAAGATGAATGATGGTGTGTGGTGGAGAGGAGGGGCTTTATGTGCACATTGTGGGATTTATTTTTCATCCGACTCTTGACACTCCATGTCTACAACATGCATGCCTTGAGACATCATCTCCTTAGTTACCCATAGAAATGGGGGGTACCATCTGGATCCTACTTGGAGACATGTTCTTTCCATAGAGTACATGAGAACCTCAACATATCTTGGTAAGAATTGTTCCTACACATACTCAAGAAAAATATTAGAGCATCGAGGGGTGGCTTTCTCACCCTTTATTCATAAAATCAAAACTTCAAAATTTCAAAATTTCAACTATCTTTAAAAAGAAAATTTTGCACTTTTCAAAAAATTCTAACTAACATGCAATATGATTCAAGCAAATGTACCATAATAACTATGCATAAATACAAATAAAGCAACATGTAAAACAAATCATGAAATTAAATGCAACTACACTATAATGAACACTCAAATGCAAATGCAAGAAAACAAATGACATACCTACTTACCTGGGGCTTGGGGCCCATAGAGATCAAGCGTGTGATATCAGGTGAAGTCGTATAACTAGTGAAACAACCTACTCAACATATCATCAAGGTATATTCCCATGTTCTTAATCATGTAATACAACAAATATAAGTTAAGCACAAAATAATTATGAGCATAAATAAGCATGTAATCGATCATATAAATCAACTCATGGAGCTGGGTGGGAGGGAGACAATCCTACTGGGAAGAATAGCCACAAGCTTGATCCACCCATATCTGAATAGGGATACCATATATAGATGATGGGTCATTATATTCCTCACTCACTTGATCATTTTTTCCTGAAGGCTGAGAGGAGATGAGATATTGGAAGAAAACTGCATGGCTTCCCAAAGAAGAAGATAAGAGGTAAGTGATAGCCTCATGTCCAGAGAAAGAAATCTTCCCTTTACTAAAATTTTTTTTCCTCTTCATCTGCAAATCCATGCAAAATTCCACATGAATAAAACACTACTACTTGGTGTAGCACCCTGTTTCCCCCAGTCTGTAAAAATAACTATATTGGCTAAGAACTATGGAAAACTCAAAGATGTGAATGTTTGATTTGATGGACCTTTGTATAAAAGGTCGATGAATGTAAATTGTGCTATGAATATGTGTTGCACGACTGTTGGGGAGGGGATGTGCTAAAAGAGACCACAATGGCTAATGAGAGGTAGTGGAAGGGACTTGGAATGGTTGCGTTAACTTCCATCGAGCTAGTATCGTACTGTTTTTTACTTGCTCAAAGACCAAAGAAACTCTCTGACCCTGGAATGGATTTCCTGTTAGATTGGTAGGTGGGGAGGTTCCTCAAGAGTTAATGAGGGGATGGGGGTGAACTTCCCATCCGTAAAAATCTCCCAGAACTGACCACGGGTGGGGAAATTTGCGCCACACGCCATCTTGTAGAGAAAAGGCAAGAGAGGAAGTGTGGTAAGGGAGAGAGGAGAGCGCGCGCGGTAGGGATCGCGGAAGAGAACTGGAGAAACTCTGGAAACACGGGGAGTTCTGAATATAGGAGAAGGGGAGTAACCTTCATCCGGGATTATTTTTCTGTATCAGGAGAAGGAGAGTAACCTTCGTCCTTGACTTCTGTTGAGATGGAAGTAGGATACTGAATCTCAAAGCATTGTGGTCTATCTCGGGGGTGGCTAGTGGTAAATCCGTTTGGAGTCACTGAGCCTATGGTTGGGTGGAAACAAGCACCCCTCTCAGCAGTCACGTCACACCTGGTATTTCTGATAAGTATTTTATGCCTTGTATTTTAAATTGTATATCATGAATACATGCTCATGTTTATACGCCCATAATGATTTATGTGTGGAATGATTGCCTGGTGTTTTAGAATGGAAATAATGGATGCATATGTATACTTACATGCCATAGTTGGCTTCTATACAAATGATTAAGTCTGGGGCATGGGTTCGCTCCACCGAGAATCGTCTTGTTTGCTTTATTCTTGTAATATTCTAGGAAGGCTCCTCGAGAGTACTCTTCCCCAGGAATTACCCCATAAACCTTGGAACCATACCGAACCTTTACCCAAATACTCGACTAAGATCAGGGATAATTACCCAACAACCCTCCGAACAACCCTCCGAAGGATCATGTGATCTGAGTTTGGAAGCCTTGTACAAGAAAGAGTAGTTCTCTTAGGTTTCGACATTTCGGCACCCAGGAAACCTAATGGAAAGACCCCTCATCTTTGCCAATTGTGAAATCCCGATATGAGAAACCCCAAATCAGTTTAGCGTGAATGGGTTTCATCTTTTCAGCACCCGGGAAATCCAAGGGCAAGACCCCTCGTCTTCGCTAGTCGCAAAATCCCAGTATGTGAAACCCCGAATCGGTTTAGCGTGAATAGGTTTCGTCATTTTGGCACCCGGGAAACCCAAGGGCAAGACCCCTCATCTTTTCCAATCACGAAATCCCGGTATGTGAAACCCCGAATCGGTTTAGCGTGAATAGTTTTCGGCGTTTCAGCACCCAGGAAACCAAAGGGAAAGACCCCTCGTTTTCGCAACTCACGAAATCCCGGTAAGCGAAACCCCGACACTCTATGGATGAGCCCTAGGTCACCGAACAAGGTTTTTTGGTAGGAAGGAGGAGTCTCGAAAGAATCTGAACCGTCCATTTGTAGGGACCCGTGGCGAATATCTAAAGCCACCGGAGTTCTGGAGATCGGGAAAATAGGAGTGAAGACCCCGCCAAAATCCCAAAAGGTAGAATGTTGGGATTTAATCTGGGCCGTTGATCAAGTCAACGATCTAGACAGTAGATCCGGATGATACCGGGCTTTCAGGTTTCGACACTTCAAGGGATAGGGAGCTGGGGAGAGCTCGCACACAGAAATCCTGAAACACGAAAGTTGGAAGGGCCTTTTTGGTAAGTCCTGTTGTCATAGCCAACGATCACATGGAGGAGGATAAGGGAAGGGATGGTTTGCGCTAGGCCCCATAGAAATTTGGGGAATATGTCCCTCAAAGAAAAGACGAAAGTAAAAGAAAAAAAAAAGAAATCTAGGATTATCGTAGTGGGTTTGTGTCAAATTGGTATTAGAGCATGGTTACAACACTTGGCCTGCTTGGGATCATGAAAGAGTTGTGAAAAAACTCCGTTTGAAGTAATCTTAAAAGGAGTAACCCTCTACCTTAACCCCTTTTATCAAAAGCCGAAGTTAAGAATGAAAATTTCCTATTGTGTGTATGCATTTGAAAAATATGAATTATGCGCTGATTGTGAATGAATATAATGTTGACTAACAACAAGTGTTTTTCTTGCACAACAAGTGGACGATCAACCACGGGAAACTGTAAATGCATAGAATGGTGATGCACCACAAAGTGGGGGATGGCTCCCATAATAGAGACGAAGAGTCTAATGAAAGGAGAGAGGTAGAGACCGCTCTAGATTTAGCTGAGACTGTGATAAGCCTCATGGTCTAACTACAGAGCTACAAGGCCGACAACGAGAGGTTGATAAAAGAGAAAGAGAAGCAAACGGAAATTAATGCAGTCTTTCTGCAGATTTTATCTGACATACAAAGACAATTGCAACATGGACCTGACACCATTCATGGGGACCAATGACAGACAAAGAGAAGTTGAAGCCCACCTGGCATACGAAAACATGGTATTTTAAGTGGCCACACTGGGAGGAGCACCTCAAGGAAGGTCCACCCCAAAGATAAGGGACAAGCGTCGGACGAGTCCTTTGGAAAGGAAACTAGCAACTCAGAGGGATCTTCTAGTAGTAGAATGAGTTCTTATTCCCGAAGAAAATGGAAGAAGTGAAATCATTCCAAAAATCATAATCTCAAAGAATTCAAGAAGGCCAAACCACCCTCTTTCGACGATGAAATAAAGAAGGGAGAGGAAGCAGAGGCCTGGTTTCTTAGACTAAAGAAGTATTTTAGAGTCCATGACTTCTCAAAAAACTTGAAGGCCCGAATAGCCACTTTCAACCTGAATGGGAAGGCTTCCATTTGGTGGGAAGACCTTAATAACATAAAAAGGATTCACGAAGAAGACCTATCTTGGGAACAGTTTGAAAAATACTTCAGGAAGAAGTATCTGTCGGAAAATTATTTCAATGAAAAGACTAAAGAATTCTATGAACTCAAGCTGGGGAAACTCACCATAGAGGAATATGTCAGCAGATTCCTCGAGTTGTTGAGGTACGTACCCTATATAAAAGAAGAAAAGGCAAAGGTGCAACGATTCATCAGTGGACTACCTAAGGACTATGAGAACAGGATTGAGTTTGACGAGCCAAAGACCCTAGAAGACACTATCCAAAAGGCAAGATATTGTTATGAACAGCTTGGGCATCAGACAGAACCTCGTGAAGGCTGGAAGAAGAATAATAGTTTGGGATTCCCAAAAAAGGGGTTTAAGTCCCCAAGATTTAAAAACTATAAAAAGGACTCAAGGATGAGCTTCCCAACTCGAAGTGTACACCAGCAGAATTTACCCTCCTAGAGTGGAAATAAACCTTTTGGATCTACCCCAGGAAAGATTGATAACCCGAAGAAAGAACCCTTGAAATTTTCGGGTTGTGGAGAAGAACATCTACTGAGGGACTGTCTGCATTGACAACAGAACAATCAAATAATTTACAACGTTCAAGAAGCTACCATTGTCAATGATGTGGCCAGGAGCGTGCCACAAATTTATGTAGCCTTGGATAATAAACAAGTTGACCACCAAGCCTTAGTGGTGGAGATGGAAGGTATGATCACCAACCATATAGTGTCTATTCTAATTGACCTCGGTTCAAATTTGAGTTATATAGCCCCTAAGGATGTTTCAAATATCAGATCCTTTATGGGCTTAGTAGGATACTATAGGAGATTTATAAAAGGATTCTCCGAGATTGGTTGTCCAATCACTACCCTCCAGAAGAAGGGATCTAAATTCATGTGGACACAAGAATGTGAAGAAAGATTTCAATCCCTAAAACATCTACTGACCCACGCACCCATGTTGAAGATCGCCGATCCCGAAGCTGACTTCCTCATGTGTACAGATGCTTGCAAGGAAGGGCTCGAAGGAGTCCTTATGCAAGGAGGAAGTGTATTCTTCTATGAATCCCAAAAATTGAATGAACATGAAGTCAACTATGTGACCCATGATCCAGAGTTGGCTGCGATAGTGCACGCCTTAAAAATGTGGAGGCATTACCTCCTGGGAAGGAAATTTGTACTTATGACAAACCACTGTGGATTGCGATATCTGTTTGACCAACCAAAGCTCAATTCCAGACAAACTAGGTGGATGGCCCTCCTTAGCGAGTTTGATTTTGAAATCAAACATGTTAAAGGAAAGGAAAATAAGGTGTTCGATGCCCTTAGCAGAACCATGAAAACAATTCACCTAGCAATAGTGAGCACCTGCGAGACGAAAGTCAAAGAAAGAGTCAGGAATGCACAAGAAACAGACACATTCTTCCAGACCGTGACCTCGTACCTGGAGCAAGAACCCACAGGGATAAAGTATGAAGGCTACTAGATGATAGATGGAAGTCTGCTAACTTACAAAAATAGATTGTATATTCCAGATTGTGACGACTTGAAGAGGTTCATAATGGATGAACTACATAAAAGACCATATACTGGTCACCCGGGATATCAGAAGATGATCACGGCCACTAGGAAACAATTCTATTGGCCTGGGTTAAAGAAAGACATAGCTAACTATTTATCTAAGTGCCTAGAATGCCAACAGGTTAAAGCAGAAGACCGGCACCCAGCAGGATTATTACAACCTCTACCAATCCCAGAATGGAAATGGGAAACCATTTCCATGGATTTCATCACCGGATTACCAACCTCGACCAGGCAGAATGACGACATCGTGGTGGTGGTGGATAAATTGAGCAAGTACGCCCATTTTATCCCCGTCAAATCGACTTGCAAGGCAATAGATATCGCCAGCATATTCATGAAGGAGATATTCAGACTACATGGTATGCCTAAAAAGATCATGTTCAACAGATACACGAAATTTACTTCCAACTTTTGGAAATCCTTGATGGCTGGTCTAGAGACCAAATTATTGTTTAGCACAACCTATCATCCTCAAACTGAAGGATAGACGAAAATAGTGAACCAAATATTAGAAGACATGCTAAGAATGCATGTAATGCATCAACCTAAAAAGTGGGAAGATTACCTTCCACTGGTGGAATTTGCCTACAATAACGGCTACCAAGAATCTTTGTAGATGAGTCCTTTTGAAGTCCTCTATGGTAGACCGTGCAACACTCCAGTCAGTTGGAGTAACCCAGTAAACAAAGTTACTATTGGACCCAACATGTTGAAATAAATGGAACAACAAGTGATTCAGATAAAACAAAATCTAAAGGTCGCTCAGAACAGACAGAAAAGTTACACTGACTGAAAGAGAACTCCAAGAGAATTCAAGACGAGAGACCACATATATCTGAGAGTTAGGCCTAGGAAGAGTTCCCTGAGGATGGGATCTTGTGAAAAGTTGGCACCTCGGTATTGCGAACCCTTTGAAGTTTTAGATAGAGTGGAACTTGTAGCCTATAGGCTAGCACTTACTCCCACAGTAAAAGCACATAATGTTTTCCATGTTTCATTATTGAAGAAATATGTACATGATTCTAATCATATAATTGACTGGTCTATGATCCAGGTGGAATCGGAGGGAGAATTCCTGCCAGAACCTCAATGCATACTAGACAGAAAGAAAACCCCACTCAAAAACCGAACCATTGCACAGGTCAAGGTGCAGTGGAAACATTTTGGCCCATATGAGGCTACATGGGAAATGGAAGATGCCATGAAACACGCATATCCTATTTTGTTTACTTCTATACATACACATCATATTGATAGATAGAACATCAAGGACAATGTTCCTTTAAGGGGGAGGGAATTGTAACACCATGTTTCCCCCAGTCTATAAAAATAACTCTATTGGCCAAGAACTATGGCAAACTCAAAGATGTGAATGTTTGATTTGATGGACCTTTGTATAAAAGGTTGATGAATGTAAATTGTGCTATGAATATCTGTTTCACGACTGTTGGGGAGGGGATGTGCTAAAAGAGACCACGATGGCTAATGAGAGGTGGTGGAAGGGACCTAGAATGGTTGCATTAACTTCCACCAAGCTAGTACCGTACTATTTTTTACTTGCTCAAAGACCAAAGCAACTCTCTGACCCTGGAATGGATTTCCCGTCAGATTGGTAGGTGGGGAGGATCCTCAAGAGTTAATGAGGGGATGGGGGTGAACCGCTCATTCATAAAAATCTCCCAGACCTGACCATGGACGGGGAAATTTGCGCCACACGCCATCTTGCAGAGAAAAGGCAAGAGAGGAAGTGTGGTAAGGGAGAGAGGAGAGCGCGCGTGGCAAGGATCGCAGAAGAGAACTGGAGAAACTCTGGAAACACAGGGAGTTCTGAATATAGGAGAAGGGGAGTAACCTTCATCCAAGATTATTTTTCTGTATCAGGAGAAGGAGGGTAACCTTCGTCCTTGACTTCCGTTGAGCTAGAAGTAGGAGACTAAATCTCAAAGCATCGTGGTCTAGCTCGGGGGTGGCTAGTGGTAAATCCGTTTGGATTCACTGAGCCTACGGTTGGGTGGAAACGAGCACCCCTCTCAACAGTCACGTCACACCTGGTGTTTCTAATAAGTATTTTATGCCTTTTATTTTGAATTGTATATCATGAATACATGCTCATGTTTATATGCCCATAATGATTTCTGTGTGGAATGATTGCCTGGTGTTTTAGACTAGAAATAATGGATGCATGTGTATACTTACATGCCATAGTTGGCTTCTGTACAAATGATTAAGTCTGGGGCATGGGTTTGCTCCACCGAGAAATGTCTTGTTTGCTTGATTCTCGTAATATTCTAGGAAGGATCCTCGAGAGTAATCTTCCTCGAGAATTACCCCATAAACCTTGGAACCATATTGAACCTTTACCTAGAGACTTGACTAAGATTAGGGATAATTACCTAAGAACCCTTCGAAGGATCATGTGATCTGAGTCTAGAAGCCTTGTACAAGAAAGAGTAGTTCTCTCAGGTTTTGGAATTTCGACACCTGGGAAACCCAAGGGCAAGACCCCTCATCTTCTTTAGTCGTGAAATCTTGGTATGCGAAACCCTGAATTGATTTAGCGTGAATGGGTTTCGGCGTTTCGGCACCCGGGAAACCCAAGGGCAAGACCCCTCATCTTCGTCAGTCGTGAAATCCCGATATGCGAAACCCTTAATCGGTTTAGCATGAATAGGTTTTGGCGTTTCGACACCTGGGAAACCTAAGGGCAAGACCCCTCGTCTTTGCCAGTCGTGAAATCCCGGTATGCGAAACCCTGAATCAGTTTAGTGTGAATAGTTTTCGATGTTTCGGCACCCGGGAAACCAAAGGGCAAGACCTCTCGTTTTCGCAAGTCGTGAAATGTTGGTAAGAGAAACCCTGACGCACTCTCTGGATGAGCCCTAGGTCATCGAAAAAGGTTTTGTGGTAGGAAGGAGGAGTCCCTGAAGAATCTGGACTATCCATTTGTAGGGATGCGTGGCGAATATCTAAAGCCGTCGGGGTTCTAGAGATCGGAGAAATAGGAGTGAAGACCCCACCAAAATCCTGAAAGGTAGAATGCCAGTATTTAATCCAGACCATTGATCAAGTCGATGATCTGGACCATAGATCCAGATGATACTGGGCTTTTAGGTTTCAACACTTCAAGGGACAGGGAGCCGGGGAGAGCTCGCACACAAAAATCCCGAAACGCGAAAGTTGGAGGCGCCTTTTTGGTAAGGCATTATGTCATAGCCAACAATCACATGGAGGAGGATAAGGGAAGGGATGATCTGCGCTAGGCCCCACAAAAATTTGGGGAATCTGTACCTTGAAGAAAAGATGAAATTAAAAGAAAAAACAAAATCTAGGAATGTCGTAGTGGGTTTGTGTCACTTGGTAGTGTGAGTCTTCAATTGTTCTAGGTTGACCAGGGTCTCATATCCATCAAAACTTGAATGCAGGGATGGCAGAATATATTCATCATATAACCAATCTGAATGCTCAGAATCATATGCATCACAAATCCTAAGGCATGACTGAAAATCATCATGATTACCCTATAAAAAGCGATCCCTGAGTGGATGAAAATTATTTGCAATCGTATCATCATCAAGATCTTGAATAACTGGATCATCTGAGAGTAACACATCGTAAGTTTTTATTCGAAAACTACCTTCCATGTCGTAAATGGGATCTCCATAAAAAAATGAAATAACTCACATCCCGTCTATGCCTCCCAATATATATGAAATCATCAATGTGGTGATCAAACATGTCATAAGTATCCTCCACGAAACTATCTGTATCATTGGGACTAAACACTTCTTCATATTCATGTGTAGTAGGAAAGCATGGTTGGATGAATTCATCTTCATCATGTGGGAGAATGGATACTGATGTCTCAACATTTTTAACTTCATCGAAACCTTATTCTTGGTAAATTTATTCACAGATCTATTCTTCAAGTATCACTTCATTTGTAGGGAATTTGTGTTCAATAAGAGGTGCTTCATCAATTTTTTCTTTAGTAGATTCTCGGGATAATTCTCTTATAAGATTCATCATATGCTTATAATCTTCATCAACATATTTTTTCGATTCCATCTGTAAAAATATCCTCGAGACACGGTAAGTTCTAGGAAAAGGTTCATCCCATGGTGCCATAATTCCATTTTCTGAAATGACACCTCAGTGTAGTCACCATATGAGTTCAAGGCTCATCAAAGATGGATATGGTATCTTCCCTTAATGGATTCACTAGATAAAATTTCACGAAATTCATCAAAAATGCAAAAAGGGAACTTCTCTCAATGGAGTCTCTAGGAAAGCTATGAATAAAGGATCTGGGATAGACTTTCCAAGTTTCATTATGGGTCGAAAAGGATTAAAAATCATCCTCAGAAACAACGCCAAAAACGTTATCACACAATCTGTAGTTTGGGAAAATCCCAACCTAAACCATGAAAGTGTGACAAAATTGGGAACAACTATCACTGTCACCTTAATAGATGTCCCCCTCATTTTAGTGAAGGATAAATCCAACACAAGAGAGGCTTCCTGAGTCACCCTAGGGGGATTGAGATGGAAAGTGGAAAGTGATCAGAGAATGACCCTATAGGTCAAAATCAAAGAATGGAAATAGGCTTGAGAGAGATTCTTATGAGGTGGTAAATTGTTTCCCAAGTAGTGTACCTACAAAATTATGTTAGACCTACCCGGAACAAGACAATTTATGAATATTTAAGACTAAAAACCAAAGGGGAATCAACAAGAAACCTGTTGATTAAGGTTGGTTGTCATTGATGTCAACCCTTAAAGAAAGTCCGGTAGTACAAAGTTTTGGGTAATGGACCAAAGTTTGTTTGATGTAAATATGACTCATTATTGTCTTGTGATGGTTGATAAGAAGTACAAATGGATGAACTCTAAAGTGGTCCCCTTATGGTGAAAGCCCTCATGGGAAGACGCTTTTTGGATTGAGTTATCCTATAAGTATGCTTAGATAACCCATTCTTAATTGTGGAATAATGAGATGAAGGTCAGCGAATTTGTCAGTGAAACTATCCTAGATGGATAGTGTTTGTCATGAAATTTTCGGTGGTATGTGGAACGTCACATAACTCCTCATGGTTAGAGAGTTATGGCCATGTGAAGTTGGAGGACCATCATGAATCATCTAGAAGCCCCAAAAAGTCAAAGTGTTTGCAAAAGAAATTATTTAAATAATAAAGTTATTGGAGAACTCCCTAAAATAAGGAAAGTGGGATGCTACATGAAAGTATAAATAAGAGGCAAGGCTCTCTCATTTAATCACACTTGAACACATTGAATATATTTTGTTGTGTAAGGCTTATTGCAAGTACTCATTAATACATTTGAAGTTGTGAAAGTATGAGGTAGTACAAAGGGTTGATGGTGAAAGTTTCGGAATTACAACGAATACTAAAAAACCCTAAATTATGAGGCATACACGGGCTGACAGTGTATTAGGGTGCGTACGTATGCACGTTGGTAGTGTATTAGGGTGCGTACATGTTGGTAAATCCATGGAAACTTGAGAAGATGAAGATACAGAGGTTCTAGATTACGATATCAAGCTCCCAAGAAGGTCTACAGTGCTCAGATACATCAGAGATATCCATTGGTTCAAAAGGTATGTCTTATTTCTATGAATAGTTGGTTTTTGATGTATGCATGAGAAATGGTTATGGATATTTGAGGATTCTCCCTAGAGAGACTAGTGGTTGAATGGGATCTTCTACATAAGTCAGATCTACAAAAATGCAATGCTGGTATATTTGTCAATGATACTTTTTGAGGCACATCTTATATTTCTTTGCATATGGCCAAGGGTTTGTGGTACATGGTTGAAATCTTGTATTTTTGAAGTGGTTGATTTATTGAGAGGATGAATATCAGAAAGGGTTTGATGACTAGATCATGTGAGGGTTATTATACATGTTCATAATTACACACACCTATATGGCACATGACTAGAGAGAGATATATATTCTTTGGGTAAATGTTATGTATGAGGATGCATGCATAGGCTACAATTACAGTCTGGATACAGTGACATGTTACATATCTATCTGAAAGAAGTTACACAGGGTCAGAAGTTTTCATAAGAAAGAAAACCCTAGTTTTTAGAAGGCATACACAAGTTGCATAACAACTTGGTCGTATACATATGTGGGTTGCATAACAAATAGGGCACGTACATACGCGTGCTACAACACTACAATTCACATCCCTGTTGAATTTTTGTTGATAAATGTTCAGTTCAGGTACATAATGATTACAAGACAATTGTATAAGTTGGATGAAGGTAAGTGGTATAGGTTGATACAGTTGTACAGTGGTATATCTCACAGTGATAGTGGTATTGGTTGATACAATTTCCACGTAAAACATTGGTGTATTGTATATGTGTATGATTGTTCATTTGTTCATTGCTTATATACTCTACAATTATTGGATGACAATGTTACATTGATATAACACTTGGATTATATGGTTAAATAGGATTAAATTGCACTATTATTGATTCATCCCCCCTCTCAGTAATCCAACAATTGGTATTAGAGAAGGTTCCTTCAGAAATCAGTTTAACCACTAAAAAGTAGATCATGGAGAGCCACAACTTGTATAAAAATGGAATACCATAGTTTGATGGACAAAAGTATGCATTTTGGAGCATAAGGATGAAGACATATTTAGAGGCACATGGATTTGAAATTTGGAAATCAATTGTAGATGGATACACAGTACCAGGAGTTCCGCCAACAAATGACAAAGAAGTGAAAATCGGTCAGAATAATTGTTGAAGGAAAATCTTGCTGCGGACAAGTAGATCTCCTCTTGAGAGCTAGACTCTTAACTCTTAAGACAGAAGATGCTTAACGTGGACACTGACTTCCTTTTAGATCTATACAAAATAATGCATGAGGAGGAAGGAGAATAGAAGTACCTTTTACCGGCGTTTGTCCCTGCACGCTCCGAGTTGAGATCCAATCTTTCGCTCCTCGATGAGCCCTATAGACAAACAATAGTACGACCACTTCCTACTCTATTGATATTAGCTTGAAAATAGATCTATCTATCATAGATAAGTTCATGTAAGATCAAACACAAACTAGAAAGAAACAGGCCAAGCATGTCATATTGATGAGAACAACGACAGAAGTAACTTACAACCGTAGATGCGAATGCGACAGCTTCGTCAAGTCCCCTTTGTATAAACCTTGCTCAAAAGATCCACGACCCAGATGACAACAACTTCACTGATTAATCTCCTCCAGTTCACCGTGTGTTTCCTATGAGATCATAGGTTTCATGCTTGCAATTCCCCCCCCCTTTTCACCATGATAGACCCTGTTTATATAGGTTTAGAGAGGCTTAACCTCTTGAGGTATCTTTAGGGTAAGTTGAGGAATTCCCTCCTTAGATCAGGGATCTTCTCCTAAGATCATGATTGAACCAAGAACTCGAATGCAATTGCCTTCCAAACTTGAAAGATCCTCCCCTTATTCTCCTCAATAGATCAACTGTTGCCCAGATTAGATAGCGCTCCCTCAAAAGGGGCATCAGGGTGCTATAGCGCTCCCTAGTAAGCTCAAGGGGGGCGCCAACGCTCTAAAATTATATAGCGCTCCTACAGAGGGGAAGTTTGGTGCTATAATGTTCCCTAGCACCTTATAGAGGAGCACCAGTGCTCCTAAGGGTGAGATAGGGGAGCGCTCTCCCTTAAAACCTTAGTTGAGAGCTCCTTTCAGGTGGCAAGAGATACCTGACTTCAGTTAGCCATTCTCTTTCTTCAAATTAGGTGTTTGAGGTATTCTAAGTGTCTCCTTAGTGTCATCCTCATGGAAATATGCTTTGTTTGACATTTGTGACACTTATGAACAACATGCGACACTTGCTACAGTTGTGAGGAACATGCGACACTTGCGACACTTATCAAAGCGAGTAATGTTGATGTGTAACAGATTGCCCCCCAAAGTATGAAGTTAGAATATGAGAACTGATAACTGAAATTCTTTGTAGAATTTCAAGAAAGGGTATAGACTCGGAGAACCTGACGGAAGCTACACACAAACATACAACAAATATTATGACATGTTTCAAAACCCAAGGCAGGCATACCTATGCTTGGGTGATCAAGACTTGCGAGATATGGCCGCCATAAAATACACTGCGGATTCATAATTGTATTGATAAAAAGGTATAGCCACCGAGGATATAATGTGGATCTATACTCTGATGACCTGAACTGATCGTAGACATGAAGAATACACAGTCGATCTACTAGATGAAAAGACATAGCCACGACCAATACAAAGTGGATCTATGTAATAGTGTATGTATCATTTGTCCAAGAGAAATTCCTTCGCAACCTGAGCAAAGAATATATCAAAGTGATCACTCAACCTAGGGTTTTCTTACCGATCTCGATGTGGTATGAATCTAACCATGTGAATAGATGTCTTGATGTCGAACATGGCAGAAACCACTTGATTACCAGTCAATGGTGTAAACCGTTAACAAGCGCGAGGCAGATCACAATTAATGTCAATGATTCCCAAGGTACCCTAGTACATTCTAACAAATGTGAATGGATGAGTTGGAGTCGAACATTCGTGGAATCATCCAATCAGAGGTCAGTGATGTAAACCCACTGTCGAATGTGAGGAGGCCTGCCATTGAGGCATGCAGGTCCCAAAGTAGTAACTCGTTTCTAAGCCTAATTCCTGGATAATGTGTTGAGGTCGAAAGGAATAGGCTCGTCGAAGGAGGGCCTTGATGTATCCCCCATCAACGACATGAAACGGACATAGAGATGTAATCGGTAGATCAAATGAACATGGACTGACATGGGTCTTGAGACAAGATATTTGTGATGGCTGACTCTAGAGGCGGATACTTCCCTTGAACACTGAGGCATAACAGCAGAAACATGACATGGACCAAAACTTGATGATGCAGTGGATGATGTGGCTTATGTCAGGTGACCCAAAGGAGTGAAAGAAACTCAAAGGAATTTCTCATTGCAGAGGTTCAACAGATTATAATGCGTGCAAATGACAAAGTGTTGTGTTCAAGGGTGACTCTAAGAATTACTTGGTAATGTTCTCAAGAGACTGCTTGGCTTGCTTCTTTCAAATTTTCCCCCATCCATATAGACGAGTACCTCTTTTTGATTTAATTAGATCGAGGAGGATAACACATGCTCCATATAACTCACCTTCGGTAAGTTCCTCTTCCTTTGTTTAACGAACTGGAAGAAGTAAGGGTTCGATCCCGTATGGGCCTGTCGATGTGTGTTTTAGCGAGTCCAAAGATAGAAAACTCGAAGGTTTTTCATGATTAGAGAGTCTGGAAAAACACTTAAAAGAGAACTCTCTCAGTTCATTTTTCGTACAGTAGTTTGATAAGACCGAAAAAGAGATAAACTATCGCTCGACAGACGCCCTTTCGAACCTTTTAACGAGTGTGAAAGGAAGCAAGGTCACTCGACGATCTTTTTATATTTAGAGAGTCTGAAAAGAGCTTAAAGATGACTCAAGGGGGTTCCTTTTTCGCGTGTCCATGCGGGTCTGAAAAAAGAGATAAAAGTCTACCCGGTGTGTTCTCATATTTTTGAGCTCGAAAACGAACTAAGACTATGCTCATGGATGTGACAAGGTAAACAAAAGATCAGAACTGCTTGGAAACCTGTGATGTCAAAACTGCAATCCAGAGGTTTAGTGAAGTCATTATATTGTCAGAGAAACCCATAAATAACTATACCTTATAAAAAATGGAAATTTATAAATAGTAATACATGAAAAATCTTCATTTACCATTTCATTTTGCATCAGGATTTGTAGTAGTGGAGATTCTCATTTTGGAGGTGGATCTTGTTTCGCTTGATATCGGAGCTACAGTTGACCATTTCTCTTGCCGTTTGGACCAGGTAGATATTCATCTCCCCTTCTTTCAATTACATTGTTTAATATTCATTTTCATAGCAGTATTTAATTTAAAAAATGAAGCCCTAGGTCGCTCCAAAAAAGATCAAATCAACCTCTATTAAAAATGATGGGAACAAGACATTCTTTTGCAAAAATGTTTTAGAAAGTGATAGCCAAGATGCCAACACCTTGACACTTGAGTAGATGGGTCGTTTTTGTCAAAGAAGTCATAGAAAACTCAAAAATACGCCCACGCAGCCATTATGGAAATTGTTTTCATTTAAAAACTTTTTGTTGCTGGGTGATGATTGTTGAGTGATAAAAGGAGGGCGTGGTCTCTTTTGAATAGTGTGGGCATTAGATTTCATGTTTTTAAATTGCTTAAGAAATTGCCGAAATTGCCGAAAAATTGAATAATGAAATTCTTTGTTTTTTGTTTGTAGGTGATTTCGGCAACCATGATCGAGTGGAAAGAACGAGAGCACGAGATCGATGATTTGGCTACTTTGCGGAGTCCTCGCACGTGGGTCGCGTTGAGAGCTTGTGGCCTACTGAAATTCTTTAAATTGCAAAAGATGAAGAAGGAGATTATTCTGCTTGAGCACATGATCAGCTTGTGGGATGTTGTGAAACAAGGGTTCAGGATCGGAACACAAATTCTAACCATTGAGTTGGAAGACGTATATTTCTTAACTGGCCTCTCGAAAAGAGGGGTCCCTATATCTTTTTCTGGACAGAGGGCGCTTCTTGAGCAAGTGGGCGTGTCTCTGGCACGCCATTGTGTCCCAGGAGCAATATTGGTGGGGGGTAGAATCCCTATCAAGGATATCAGAGAGTTACCCCTTCGATCTATTTTGTTTTCCATCACGAGTGTGATGGGAAGCACTAACGCACATCTGGCGTCGAGATCACAAGTAGCTTATGGCGTATAGTGTTTGGAGCCAACACTGTTTAACTGGAGTGCAGGGTTCCTTCGGAATGTGAAGGAATAGGTTTCACGGTGTAGGATGGGGCAGAAACAGTTCGGATACGGCTCTTTCTTAGTTTCATTTTTCTTAGAGTGCATCCCCCAGATGAAGCCTTAGATAGCATTGGTAGTATGACCAGTGGAAGAACCACGTATGGAGAGGTGGACTAGTCTGTCTCCGAGGCTAGTGGCTGAGTCAGAGTTCCGTTTCACCGGTGACTTCTTCGCTTGGCTAAGACGCCAGTATCTCTGGATAGAAGACTTCCCATATGCTGAGGTGGAATTTCACAGGAGCATGGACTTGATTCTACCCACGGGGGAATATTGGGATGCGTCAGGTGAGAGACTAAGCAACACCTTGTCTAGTTTTTATTTTTTTAAGTTTTTTATGTATATATTTTTTTTGAGTACATAGAAGAGTTTTTAATGGATGTATTTTTTTCAACATGTAGACAAGGGAGTAGTGCGCCCGACTGAGATACCGATACTAGGACGTCGTGAGGGTGCTCCGGTTGCAGCAGATCCGGGGGCACCGGTGATAGGTCTCCGGGAGGTTGAAAGAAACCTTCAAGGCCTCACGATGGGCATTCCTCCTCTACGGAGGGGAGAAGTGCCTTTACATATGCAGAGGCACACTGTGGGAGTGCCAGAGAATGTTAATTCTCTACTGATATGCGTAGTGCACGCAGTGATATGTTACTCTCAGCACAATGTAGTGCAGGGAGATTAGATTCTCTCTGGTGATTGTATTTTTGTATGACTTGTCAGGCGATGTTGTATGGGTGTAAAGACCCAACATTTTGCTCTTTTAAATACTTTTTTTATGTAATCAAAACATTTTCAGTCATGTTATGGATATATATACAGTTTCGAGTTTGTACAGTGCCAAAACATTTGTACATGATGATGCCTTTTAATGTGACGTGTTTTAATTTACATGTGATGTACAATTTTTCTTTCCTTTATGAAATATTATATATGGGCGAGATACCGATCCATGATGTAATTAGCTAACTAATCCGACACATTGTTGAGTTCTCGTGGAATATGTCTTATTCGATATAATCAAACATTCGTTCAAGACGATGAACTTGTAGGTGGAGACGTAGCAGGATAGGATTACGAATAGCGTAGATACGATTGAGTTGATAGACCACGAGTTGGGAGTCTAGGTTAACAATGATACGAGAAATACCTAGGGAGGAGGCTTGGGTCAAGAGTCCGATGACAGCATGATATTCTGCCATGTTATTAGTCKCTGGTCCTAAGMAAATACCTCCTGAACTCACCACCTCGTCAAATTGGTAAATGACCCATGTTGTCGAAGCAATGTTCCGGGTGTGTCGACTAGCGCCATCCGCAAACCCGACAAAGATAGGAAAGGAAGACGTCATCTGCGCATGAAAACACAAGGCACAGTTATGAGTGGCCAAGGTAAAGACTCGAGCATGCGAAAGAAACAGGCACACCAAACTAAAATACAATAATGTACAATGTAGTACAACGTAGTAGGTGATCTAGGCATAGTACTTTTTAAGGTAAAGCTCGTTCCGGGGCTCTCCTAGGGAAATTCCATCATAATCGACTAACTCGTAGGCGCCTCTGTGTAAAACACGTTTCACAATGTAAGGGCCATGCCACAGAGGTTCTAACTTACATGTCCCCAATTTGTCATGAGCCTGGTCATAGACGAGGACTAAGTCTCCTTCTGCAAAAGTCCGAGGATGGATGGATTTGTCGTATTGATTTTTTATTCATTTCTGATGTGCCTCATTAACGAGAGCGACATCACGACATGTTTCATCCAGTTTGGATAGATATAAGAAACGTTCTTCTTCGGCAGAAGTATGGGGTAGGAGTTCTACTTTAAGTTTCAAAGATGGAATCTCACACTCAATTGGTAAAATGGCTTCGATGCCATACACCAACTAGAAAGGAGTAAATCCAGTTGCAGTTTCCACGAAAGTACGGTAAGCCCAGAGAGCGGAGAAAAGTTGTAGATGCCAGGATGTCTTGTTTTCCCCTACCATGCGTTGAATCATGGTTTTGAGGACTTTGTTGATGGCCTCAACTTGTCCGTTGGCCTGAGGATAGTATGGGGATGAGTTTTCATGGTGAAAACCCAATTTGACATGGAATTCACTCATCATCTGGTTCTTAAAGTGTGCACTGTGATCAGTGACAATGGTGCGTGGTACACCAAAACGAGTTATGATGTGGTTAAAAAGAAACAGAGTTGTGATACGACCATCGTTCAGAAAGGTAGGCATAACCTTAGCCCATTTTGTAAAGTAGTTGACAACGACGATTATATAACCGTGCCCCCCAGCTGAGGTAGGTTTACATTGCATGAAATCGATACCCCACTTGGCGAAGGGGCCGATGGCGATAATGGGGTGCAACATAGTAGGGTGGGTGCGTGCCTTGTTGTTAAAAACTTGGTAGGGTGGGCACTTTTTGACTGCCTCAATACAATCTTTGAAAATCGAGGGCCAAAAATAGCTAACACGTAGAATTTTTTGGGCTGTGGCCATCCCAAAAGGTGACCGCCACAGGCGCCAAGGTGACAATCGTTTAGAACGCGTTCAGCCTCTGCATGAATCAAACATCGTCGAAGGATAGTATCAATACCACAACGATACAAGGTGTCTCTGACGATAAGGTAACGACGAGAATGGTGGCGAATACGTCGACACTCTTCATGGGAAGTGTTAGGCTGAAAACGTTGGGTTTAGAGGTAAAGGAGGATGTCTTTGTACCAAGGATCAGAGGTGTTGATGAGGAAAAGAGTTTCGTCGGGGAGAGAATATCCAGGTTCGATGTCTTCATCAACACAGGGGAGATCACAGATAATCTCTGCAAACACCAGGGACTTTTTGGCTTTGGACTTTGTAAATTCAAGATCGAATTCTTGAAGGATGATGATCCATTTAGAGTATTTGCCCCCGAGCACTTGAAGTGTCAAGACATCGTACATGGGGTTTGAGTATGCAATCACCGTGGTGGTGTGTAGTAAGATGTAATGGCGGAATCTATGGACAGCGATGACGGCTGCCAGAGCCAGTTTCTCTACATGTGAATATCGGAGTTCGGGTCCAGATAAACTCTTGCTCAGGTAATAGATCACATGTTCCTCACCGTTGGGGTCCTCCTGAACTAACACCATTACAATAGTGGAAGTGGAGGCAGCTAAGTAAAGGATGTAGTCCTTTGTATACTTCGGAGGATGTAACAAAGGTGTGTGGTTCAGGGCATGCTTGAGAGCATCGAATGACCGTTGAGCGATGCCATCCCAGATGAAAGTGGTGTTTTTCTGCAGTAACTGCATGAATCCTTTAGTTATCTCAGCGTAGTTACAAATGAAACGGCAAAGGAAGTTTGCTTTTCTTTGCAAACTTTGGAGTTGGGTTAAATTGGTAGGTGGGGTTAAGGCCATAATAGCCTTAATCTTTAAAGAATCCACCGTAATCTCGTCTTTAGAGAAAATAAAATCGAGGAGTCGACCGGATTCGACAGCAAAAATGCACTTATGTGGGTTCAAGCGGATACGGTAGAACTGACATCGGAGAAAAATAGCCCGTAAGTGATCAACGTGATCGGATCGATTGGATGAGTGGGCAGGTAAGTCGTTGAGGTAGGGTTATGGGATATGCTTGATATCGTGGAAAGTGTATGACATGGCCCGTTGGAAAGTAGCACCAGCATTTTTGAGACCAAAAGGTAGCTTTCGATAGGCGAAAGTTCCCCATGGGCAGATAAAGGTTGTCTTATGTTGATCAATAGGTAAAATTTCAATCTGGTTATACCCGGAGAAGCCATCCATGAAAGAGAAGATTATGCTCCCAGCGCAATTATAGATGATTTGATCGATGAAGGGCGTAGGGTAGTTATCCTTTGGACAAGATTTATTGAGATCCTGATAGTCAACACAGACACGGATGGTCCCCTATTTTTTGGCAACCAGAACAAGGTTGGAGACCCATTCTGTCAAAGGGACGGGATGGATAAAGCCAGATTTTAAAAGTTTCTCAACTTCTACCTTTATAGCCACGATTTTCTTGGGATGAACCGGGCGGAGTTTTTGTCGAACAGGTTTCGCACCAGGGTAAGTCTTGATTTCATGCACAACGATCAAAGGGTCGATCCCAGGCATTTCCTCATAGCTCCAAGCGAAGACATTGCGATATTCTTTAAACAGAGTGGTGTAAGAGACCACTTCTTCAGGTGTGCAATTAGCACCAAGGTTAATTTTTTCCACAACGCCTTCTTTGATCGAAATATCAATAACGATCGTAGTAGAGATGTTACTCATATTACCCTCAGAAAGAGTATCTTGTGCGAGGATGGGAGATTGTGGAGCATTGGTAACATCAGGAGGGAAGACAGTGTGTATGTCTTTGTGAATTTCTTCCAAAGGCGGGAGAAAAGAGGATTGATGATGGTTATCATCCCAAGGTACGTCGTCAATGCTAAGCATTTCCATAATAGATTCATCAGAAGGGAAAATTTGGGAAATGTAATCGATTGCAGACGATAGGGAATCCAACCATGAAGGCATCGAGTAAGGATCAGGTGCCAATAAATGTGGTTTTTCCGAAGAGGGAGAGGCAGATTGAATAGCTACATATGCGGCCTCGGCTAGGCTAAGTGGCATGGTGTCACCGAGCACATCAAATTCCACAGGACTAGGCACAATCCAAGGATCAGATGATTCCAAAGATTGATAAGGCATAGTCAAAATCATATTGACGGTGGCAATATGATGTGTGGTGGGTGGAAGTGGTGTAGGGAAGGTACCCATAAGGCTAGAATCTTTCAATAAGCCAACACCAACGCTTTCATACGTAACTGGGTGGTCTCCCAAAAAAGGAATGTTGTTGGTGACAGGAGCACGAGCGTCGGGTGTACAGAAATCTAGTTGATCGATAGTGACAATTTTTCCTTGATGGGGGAACTATACACATCGAAACACCAATGAGGCGACGACAGTCATAGCATAGAACTAACTTCTTCCAAGTTGTAGTTTGTAATCGAGGGGGGCATTGACCACCTCAACATCAATGGTAACAGTTTTTCCGCCCATCGAAAGCGTGTAACATCATAGGGGATTTGTGAAGGGCAGGTGATTTTAAGCCTTTCCAACAAGCTAAAGACATGACACAAGTAGAGGCTCCCTCATCCAAGATAGTTCGGTGGATTTGTTGATTGTGAACAACAACATCGATTTGAAAAGCTAGTTGGTGGGAGAGTCGTGGTTGATGATCATCCAGATTAAATGTGAGGTTATTAGATGACTCGGGATCAAAAGCATCGATGGCAGCTAAGAGTGTTCTACATTGGTTGGGACAGTGTTATAGAACTTCCAAAGCAGACATAGCACACGGTGCTTGAGACAAATCTTCAACAATGTTTGTAGTTTTGGGCAGCCCGTGAACTAGGATTACAGGTGGATTTATGGATAGTTCTCTTAGGAGGGCGTAAAATGGAGTCAAACAAAGGTTTCTCAATCTGAAGTGGCCCGGATGGAGGGCTAGCAGACGGAGGACTAACGACAGATGGTAATGGGTCCAGTAAGGAACCATTAGCGGACTTTTCCTTATCAGGTTAAATCAGTGTGTCATAAGTCATAGTGTGAGTGGTCAGATTAATCCCGTTAAACATGTAAATGTGGGCACTTGTCGAGGCCTCATCATGGGATTGGTTGGAACTGCTCCCTGCAGTGGGGGTTTGAGCAACCAAAGATTGTTGCTGTGGAAAAGGCTGAGTAAGCACAACGGGTTGTGAATTTACCTTAAAAAGTTTGGCCACTTCATCGCAATGTGGACAGTCTTGAGTGTAGTGATCATCGCCACAAATGAGACATGGGAATTTCGGTTTTCATTGTGCTTGTTTTCCGACAGCAGGGGCTTGAGGTTGATTTTTTGGTTGTTCATTGTTGTTGGTTTTCTTTGGTTTATTTCTTGCTTTCTTCTTTCCCCCAGGTTGTTGTGAAGGGGTCGATTGGACCGTATTCACCTCAGAGACCTGAGGTTGAGGGGAGGTAGAAGAGGGTGCAGTCGAACTGGGAACAACCGTCGAAGCGGGTCGTTGGGTTGTTCCAGTCGACTGGGAAGTAGATTGGGTTTTGATGGAGCCAATGACTCCATCCGCATGCAAGGTAGATGATGGTTTGGATGGATCATTAGTGGCACGGGTAGCATTTGGTATCAACTCGTACAGAGTACTAGATTGTGAATAAACCAAATCTAAGTATTGGGCTCGAGCAATAGCTTCTTCCTCAGTGACTACACCACCCATGGCAACATCACGAGCAATATGGGGTAACAGTGATTTGGTGAACCATTCCGCTAATAATTGGTCAGGAATGACCGCTTTGATTAGCCTTCGTCGTCATCTCCATTCATGAATATGATCAGAGATATGTACGGAGGTTGTCTGATGAAGGGAGGTCAATAGTTCAGTACCCATCTCATATCGAATGGGTATTTGGAAGTGTGTGAGGAAGGACATGGCAAGAGAGTTGAAATCGTGAAAAAAAGTGTGTGGTAGTTCAATGTACCACTTTGCTGCAGAGCCCGTAAGCGTTTGTTGGAAAAGACGCAAATGTATATAATCGTCCATGAGGGAGTTGGATGAACACCACAAATGGAAGGTCATCACGTGGTTGTTTGGGTCTTCTCCAGACTTTCCGTCGAATTTTGGAATATCAGAAGGAAGTTTAGCTAGAATAGCTGGCCAAACTGAAGAATGAAAAATAGGATCATTCGTTAACCGAGACAAGTCTGGAAGGTCCAGAGTTGCTAGGAAAGGTAGTTGTCGGTTAACCTGTGGGTAACACTGGTGTGGCATAGGGACACAAGTAGGACCATACGCTTGGTTAGACAGATAATTGTAACTAGTGGGTCCTCTTGTATAAGGTTGGTGTTGACAAGGGTACATAGGATTTGAGGTGTTTTGAGAAACATGTGCGAGCGCAGGATAACCGGATGGGTTTTGAGGATTATAAGTTGGATTTGGCGTTTGTCCATAAGGAGGTTGTTGTGGAGCTTGAGAATTGTGTCCCCCCAAGAACTGTGGGTTTCCTGGAAAAGGGATATTCCATGGATTAGGTTTGGTAGACACATTTTGTCCATACAGTTGATGGTAGGCTCCATATTTAGGCTTCCCCCCAGCATGAGGGTGTCCTCCAAAAGGAAATTGTCCTCCGGTGGGAGGATGCCCCCCAGCTTGAGGTAGAGTTCCTGGAATTTGAGAGCCAGATGTAAATGATTGACCGGTACCATTGAACGGATTAAGACCACCAAGACCAATCCCTCCGGGTTGTTGTATAGGTATGGAACTTCCTATCATAACTTGGGTACTAGTGGTAGCGGAAGAATTCAATGCTCTGTACCCAAAATAGAGTGATGATGAAGGTCTAGGTGTTATGAGTGTGCCAATTGCAGCTTGGCTAACCACCGCATTACTGGTGGGGATAGTCGGAATGTGAGGGACCATTGTAGAATGGGCCATCTAGAGAGAAAGAGTGGACCTTGGACCAACAGACGATGTGTTCGGAACTGACAGATGGTGTGGCTGAAAAAACGGTAGTACTGGTAAAATGGTTTAAAGGTATGATGTAGGTGATAGGTGCATCGGCACCTATTCCTGTTTCGTAAAGATCCTGCACCATGCGTGGTGGACTTCAAACAATGTCTGCGGTCCAAAAGGAGTCATCGACTAAAGGGTTTGAATGAGGCCCAATCGGAATGTCAGAAGGATTGACGACGAAAAATTCACCGACTGAATTTAGTTGGAGAACACGTTGCTCATATCCTTCCGGAATGCGGAAAGCTTTTGGAGACTCTGAAACAATTTGAAAAATCTCTAAAGGAGTGGGAACTTCTTCTTGGGAGGTTATAGTGTCATGAACCTCTCTCTGTTGAGGAGATTCCTCCATGGAATGAGGGGGTAAAGGGGTATTCCCTTCCATATTTTCTGGAGGAAGTCCCTGTAGCCTCCGCGAACGGCGTGGAGGGTCGATGTTGGAAAAAAAGAGTCGGCGGAAAAGATCTATGGCCAACTACCGAAAAGAAACAACATACGCTAATAGAATCTAGGAATCACAACCAAGCAAACAAGACCTTCTCTCGATGATCGTACTAGTTGGTGATGAAATCCAACGTCGCGTGATCAAGTCAAGAAGGGGCGGGGATATGGTGGAACAGTTACAATGGCGACCTACTTAACGGACTTTCACCCTGGTGCAAGCTTCCATGCAGTAATTGTGGATTTACCCTCCAAGGAGCCCGAGTGAGTTTGACCAATGTCTGCTCCAGGTACAATGAGACTTCACTTCACTGTCACCTTGTGTAAGACCCTAACGATTATGGCCACTAAGGTTACCAACTCGCAGTCAGCCCCTGGGCGGGTACAGTCGACAGTCTAGTCTGAACGTATGGGCAGGGTATCTAGCCCAAAATCAACTTAAAAGGCTTCCACTCAACATTGTGAGTATACCTTTAAGCAATCCCCATAATACGATTTGACCACTACAATCAGTCAAACCACGGAGGGATAATCTCCGTAACTTTCCCGAATGCGACCTCGTGCATAACCCTTGTGTGAGAGGGGGATCCCAGGCAGACTTATACAACAATTGGATTTGACTGTCCCTAGCTCAGGATGCTAATGTTTTTTTTGGAAACTTTGGAGAGTTATGCTCACAGCCTAATCCAAAGTACTAGTCCTAGTCTACTGTAGGTGGAGGATCCTAGAAAAGAAAACGTTCTAGATAGTTTTTAATTAGCGTTCATTTTATAGTTGTTCTTTAATCAAAAGAGGTGCATGGAAGTGAAACGGATGGAATGATGACTCAATCCCCAAAAATGCATCAAAGATGATAAGCAGTCATTTATTTTCGATGAATATCTATTTAAGGGAGAGAGAGAGTTATTTTCACTAACAAGCACTAATAAGGAACGTCCTCAAACAAATTTTCTTTAATCAAATCCAATGTGGTGCTAAAACTTTTGGAAATGCCTTCTAATATGCAAAATCAATCATGAAGATGTCTCTTTATTGGTTGTATGTGAATAATGATTAATTCAAAACAACACTTCTCTTGCCAATTATTCTTTTGGATCAAGGAAACTCAAACAAACACAAGCAGGTTTCGTACAAACAATACAACCTCTTGTTGTGATCAAAAGAAAAAGAAAAAGAAAAGAAAAACAAAGAAAATCAAGAACTTCACACCAAAATAAATGTTGAAGAACAATGACCTCAACTAAAACCAAAAGGAAATATTTGTAGGCTTCTGATGTCCTTCACCAAAGTTTCTCGCTCAGTCAAAAAGGAGAGAAAGACAGTGCATTGGTTTCAAACTCCCAACAGTAGAAAAAACTCAAAAATAATGAAGAAGGCTAAGAAATTTAAACAACAAGGTGTTTGTTCCTCAAAAGGAAGGATGTCAAAGTTGAATGGGAAGAAGCATTGACTCACAAGGAGGCTCAACAAGTGAAATACAGAGGCTAGACCCTGAAAAGAGCAATTCTGGAAAGGTTTTTGGCCAAAAGAGGGTTGGCGCTCTGGTGTAATGGGCATCAAGCATTATAGCGCTCTCTGTAAGACAATTAGGGAGCATTGGCGCTATGTTAACACAACCACAGTGGCGCCATGCTTGAAAATCTCCTAAAAATGTAAAAAAAACCAAAAATTGCAGTCTAGTCTGGCAATCAAACTGAGTGTGATGGGGTAGGGAGTCAATCGGCTCATGAAATCAATCAAAAAGGGGTGAACCAGGTCTGAAAACAATCAAGGGGTAAGACAAGGTCTATGAGGAGAAATCAAAACAAAAAGGTTTTGATTTGAGGCTCCCCAGTGGAGTCGCCAGTTTCTGTTGAAGGAAAATCTTCCTGCAGACAGGTAGATCTCCTCTTGAGAGCTAGACTCTTAACTCTTAAGACAGAAGATGCTTAACATGGGCACTGACTTCCTTTCAGATCTATACAAACTAATGCATGAGGATGAAGGAGAATAGAAGTACCTTTTACCGGCGTTTGTCCCTGCACGCTCCGAGTTGAGCTCCAATCTTTCGCTCCTCGATGAGCCCTGTAGACAAACAATAGTACGACCACTTCCTACTCTATTTATATTAGCTTGAAAATAGATCTATCTATCAGAGATAATTTCATGTAAGATCAAACACAAACTAGAAAGAAACAGGCCAAGAGTGTCATATTGATGAGAACAATGATAGAAGTAACTTACAACCGTATATGTGAATGCGATAGCTTTTTCAAGTCCCCTTTGTCTAACGCTTTCTCAAAAGATCCATGACTCAGATGACAGCATCTTCACTGATTACTCTGCTCCAGTTCATCGTGTGTTTCCTATGAGATCCTAGGTTTCATGCTTGCAATCCCCCCCCCCC
>SNQJ01S0066585.1:68311-78801 GCA_010110895.2 Picea sitchensis
GCTGATGCTGAAACACCACTGTGAGCAGATGCTGAAACACCGCTGTAGCATATGATGAAACAGTGCTGAAACTGAATTTGGCATTTAAATTTGGTAGAAAATTCAGTGAGACTGAAACTGGGTGGGATTTTGAAATTTTAACAGAGATTCCATCATCAATGTGAGTCAAGATGATTCACAGGAAGATGGTTTTCAGTAGAAAAATTCACCATTGAATTGGCTTGGTAAGAAATGGTTAGATTTCTTGAACAAGTAAGGCTTGCATTTCTTTGTTTGTAGATGCACTTTTCAGCCTTATGTATCCATTTTTGTTGAAAGTTTGACAAGTTGCAACAATTTATCATAACTTGTATGATGCAATTTTGCATGTGAATGCAATTCATTTGAAGGCATTCTTGTTGTTGCACAACTTCGCCAGGAGGATGTAAAAGATGGGTATGATACTCACTTATTGTAGCCATATAGCTTTCATTTTCATCTCTTATGTACCCACATGTTTTTGGGTTTATGTACTTATGTTTGTACTTGAAGGAGAGTTGAAGAGCTATGCACATGCATGTGATTTTGTATGTGTAAACAGTGAACTTGATGATAGTTTCACTATGAGTGACTCATGAATGTAGCATGGTTGTGTATCATGAATGTCGAATTGTCCTTGGGAATGTCGATATGTTTCAAATGAGTCTCGACTTGTGTCGATGTTGTCTTGATGATTATGTTGGGTTGATCATGTTTTTCGACTTATGTTTAGTCGATGGTGTTTGTCGGCTTGTAAGTCGATATTGAGTACACCAAGATGCAGGAAAATGCCATGTACTTTGATGAAGTATAGGATGCGACCGTTATTGCTTGAAGAGAAAAATAATTTGTTGGCATCATTTTCAGTCTTGTATAAAGTTTGTTTTCAAGATTGATGGTTTTCTTGGTTTGTGACAAGATGTCGCAGGAAAGATTTTTCCAACCATTGTAGAGAGGATAGTGTTCACACCAAGGAGTTCACAAGAGGGACTTGATTCTCAGTGGGAAGGATAGAATTCTTCCAATCACAAAGAGAACAGTGGGTCAGCAGCAGCCAGAGAACAGTGGTTGAGGGACATAGCCAGTTGCAGTGCAAGGCATGTCAAGGTACCCAGGTGATTGCCAAAAAGACTTTTCAAGTAGATTCAGTTGATAAAACTTGGAAGAAGAAGAGTGTTAAATATCTGGCAGATAATCGTCATCTTTTGCGGGTCCAAAAGCCTTTTAGTGGGAAGGTGTGATCAGAATCTGGACCAGGGGTCAAATTTTAGCCCAAAAATAAAAGTGTTCGAAATAACTTCAAAATGAATGGGTGTGTAGGCCTCATCATCATGAAACCAACACACTTTGAATGGGGTCAAACGGACATCGGATGAGAGAGATATCGCATTCTGTTTGATTTGCTAAACAGGCAAAAAAATGTTGACTATACAATTCGTACAGTCCGTACAAGTGATGTTGTGGCAAGGACATACCTCACATGTGGCAGTGATAACATATCATATGATGATGTGGCAATTGGTGATGTGGCAATCATTTATTTGATAGGACACATGGGCGAATAATTGTTGGACACATGGCATATTTTTGTTAAATGGCATGGTGCCATGTGGCCCAGGCATGGGCTACCACGTGGCACTGTGTAATGTTTTGGTATGAAAAATATTTTATGGAGTCCATGGGGATAGAACCCTGGACCTACCCCCACAATGCAAAGATTTGACAAAGGATGGGCTGCCAACGCGCCCACTTGTTGTTTCTTACTATTACATGTTGTGCATTTTATTTAAACTTGCATTATGTTATAGTTTGGACTGGGGTTCACGCTAGGGCTTAGCCCCAGCCCCCGTTTATACCATACGAACATGCCATGCGACCACCACATGGAGTTGGCACACAGTTTCAAACGGTTAACCACACATGCCCGACACTTAGCACGTCCACAAACTTTCTTGCAACTTGGTGCCTATTTTTGAGCTGGGATGTGGCCATATGGCCCCCATGCACCCAACACCTCTGTGATTTGGGGGCTTAGTTTTGCTAACAGTGAGAAAATTTGGCACATTTTGTGGGCATGCACATGTGTGTTGGGTTTAGGCATGGGAAACGCCCAGAAGAAAGGTTAATCACACACAAGTGTGAATCGGCGAACCAGAGACAACAACCGTGAAGGAGGAAAATGGAAGGAGGCCTAACTTCTTCATCTTTTGCCAAATGAGGTGTCGAAAAAGACCATCTAGGGGTTTTTCGATGTTTTGAATCCATTGACACAGTTTTCAAAGGCATTTGGAAACTTCTTTTGTAGTTTTTTCTACTTTGAATTTTCAGGAGCTCCAGGGAGCTTAGGGCCACCATTGATGGAGGTCATGCTCAGATGAGTCCAAGTCTATTGTTTTGTGACTGAATAGACATTTTTGACTAATTGTTATGCTCTAAACACATTGGGACAAGTTTCAGATCCATTTGAGGACTTTTACAGGTGTTTTTTCCACAAGGAATCTCAGGGAAGCTCAAAACCACCAGTAGAAGAGGTCATGCCCGGATGAGCCATGGTCCGTTTTCAGAGATCCAATAGTCATTTTTGGGGTTTTTGTGTATTATGAACCCAATGGTACAGTCATTAAATCCATTGGAGTTGAGAAGAATCTTGTAAAAGAATATTTGTCAAACTAATCCCAGAGAGCCTAGTCCATTGATGGAGACCCAAGGAGATGTAGCCCAGTTGGGCATGAACTCCTTTATCATGTTGTTCTTGTTGTGAGTTGTTGGTTATTATTTGCTACAATTCATTTTCTGTTGTATTCTTTAAACAACACATTTAACCTTTAAAGAACCTCACACATACACACATAAAAGAATCCTAAACTTGACACATAAAACCACTTGCACAACTTTGACATAGAGCAAGGTCCTAAAGTTTATTTTAATGAAGTAGAGGGTGCTTGCATAGAAAAACAAGTCATCCCCCTATTTTTATATCATCAAAGGAATAGAAGAGTTTGGATTATGGTATCCAAGAGGAAAGGATCTATCACGTATTCCCTACACAGATGCAGATTGGGAAGGTTGTATTGATGATCGACGAAGCATCAGTGGAACAGGTTTCTACTTGGGTGAGTGTTTAGCATCATGTCTAAGAAATAAACAATCATCAGTATCTTTATCTAAATCCGAGGCAGAGTATATTGAAACAACAACATGTTGTACACAGGTTCTTTGCATGAAACAAACTCTGACAAATATGCAGGTTGAGTATGATGAGCCCATTCCACTCTATTATGATAATACAAACACCATCAGTATCTCAAAGAACCCGGTGATGCACTCCAAGACAAAGGACATTCCAATCAAGTATCAGTTTCTACGAGAACAGGTTGCAGAAAAGAACATCAAATTTGACTATGTGGGCACAAATGACAACTTATAGGTTGCAAGATCATCTCCTTATGATCTTGCTACCTATAAGTTGTAGATAATTGGATATCTAAACCATTTTATTTATAAAAAAATTAAATAATCTATTGCTTGATAGAATCTTGGAGAAACAATATAAAGAGACTAAAATAGGAACGTCCTCTCTCTATCTACAATTCCTTATCTATGTATGTCTATGTGTGATAGATGATCTGTATGTATAGGGACATGGCATCATTATTGTGTCTGACTCGTCACTAGGATTAAAAATCCTGATCAGAATTAAAGATATTTGGTTCATCGTTATATAGTTGTAGGACTAGCACAGTAATTAAGTTTTAGCAATAGCAGGTGGGACACTAAATAAAATGGCCCTTAACTAGTTAACCATTTTTTGTTAAACTTAACTAGTTAACCATTGTTTGTTAAACTCTATGTATCATCATTTATTACCTTATTAGATTGTGTGATGTAAGCTACATAGAAGTAAGAAAAACAACCTAGGTTATCAACTAAGGTCCTTACATAATATTATTTGTACATAGAGGTTGCAAAAATCAAAACAAGTAGGGTTTTGGCTTAGAAGCAACCATTCGAGAGTGTATAATATCAAATTTCAGTGGTATAAAGTTAGATCAGAGGCAAAGCATAGATATTAAGGAGAAAGAATACAAGTATGCACTCACTAAATTTAGAAGTGAAAATTAAAGTAAGGTTGAAGGATGTCAAGATGAAGCAAAATTATATTGCAACACTTTACAATAAAACTTGATTTTATCATTTATGTTTAAAACATTAGTAGTAACAAAAAATATAAAGTCTATTATATAGGTAAGAAAATGAGCAAAAGACTCATACCCAAGCTTGGAAGCACTCATTCCACTAAATTACTATTGGTTTTTTAAAATATGTCATCACCTACATTTTCCTTTACTTGACCCTCCATTTGGAGCTTGGTTTCAGGAAGCAATCATCGTTGTACTACCAAATAATATGCTAAATATTTTCCTACCTTCTCCACCTTATTCATACTCTAATACCAATGAATTTTCACATTTAATCACTATAAGTTTAACCTAATATTGCATTGATTCCCCCATGGCATATAAAAATTCAATCCTTAATGCATCCACCTACTCTCTAATTGTTAATGGAACTTTCAACATCATTTCAATACTTCAATGAAGTTTTTGCAGCCTCTTCCTACTTTACTAGATATTGAAACTCTTCACAAAGTTCACTCACTAAACTTGAAACCTCATCAATTGACAATGTTAGCATTTCTAGCCATTATTAACATTTTTTTCCATAGATCGCTTGCATGAAATGACCCTGGAACCATTTTTTGAAAGAACAAGTGTTGGAATATGTTGTAGCAACCTTCTCAAATCTTTCTTCATTGAATAGATGAACACCCCAGGCCTCCAAGATAAGACCTCTTTCTGCGATCTTTGAAAATTTCAAGTCCAAGGAAAAAATATTTTGGATTTCTCTTCATGAAATGCAAGCACTCTTAAAAATAAACATCTCTTTTTGTAGAAATATTTTTTAGGGCATTCTCATGCCTATGTAGCATTCAATCTATAGTATAATAGATAAGAAGTGGAGACATATTCAAGTTATTGCAAAAAAGGAAGTAAGTCTTTTGGACCACACTTGGACTTCAAGGAAACAATGGCATCAACATGAAAACTATAAAGGCCCAATGCTACAAGGAATACAACATCTGGATTTGTAAGACAAAGAAGAAGCTTAGGAGCTTCTTTTACATTTATATTTTATTTATCAAAAGCACCACCTCCATCATTCATCAGACTTGCAATATTTTATTAAACCTCTCATTCAAGCGCCTTACTTAATGCTTCTTATCTAACATTCTATACCTTGACTTGACAAGAGAATTTGATAACCACACTCTATCTTCTTGTCTTGGTGACATGGAAATAACATATTTTTCTATCATATGTTCATAATTTTTTTGTGATTTAAAGCACACCAATTATGTGGATGACTTAAGTTGTTTATTTGCTTGACAAAATTAGAGGCTATTTCAACAAAATATTTTCAACCATAGTTATCAACCATTACATTGTGATTTATGCTAGATGTTCTCTAACAAAGAAAATGAATCTTTGGAACCCATGTCTACCAAAGCTCTAACAATGGCTAGAATAACCATTTTTTTGTGGTAAATAGTTTCCAATTTCCCACAATCTATTTTAATATTACTACAACAAGTTCAAGCCCCTCGATGATACCAATTTAATTTGTCGACCTTTCCCATCCCTTGATAACCCATCATGATTTATTTTCCTAAGGATTTTATTCTCACCCTTGCTTGTTGCCAAAATATACTAATGACTCACTCTTTCCCAAAATCCATTAGTGACTATCAATTTTTCATTCACTCATAAGGTCCATCTCCATGGAATATTTCATCCATGATTTCCACAAAGAGTAGGTCCCACCTTGTGGTATAAATAAATTGACTTACCACCTCTTGTATCTTGTCTTCAACGCTTGCGTAAAGTGAAAAACTAGTATAAGTACTACAAATTATCCAATCATTCAATTTCACCTGCAATTTCTCATCTTCGTCAACACCAAATATCAGGACCTTTAACTTTCCACAATCATAACCAAGAATAGTGTGCATCCAAGGGAAACATGACAAAAGCCTCCCTTCAAATTTAACCATTTTTCTTTATACAACTTTATATTTCCCATATGTAGTCCTTCTTTTGATGTGCACGAAACAATATCACCATTCCCAAGTTAAATGAATGATGTACATTTTGTCATAGGATTTGCAGCAATTGTTGCCACTAGGATTTCTCTAATGGTCACAATCTTAACGAAGAATATCAATGTAGCCATGTGAGATGTCTGAGGTCACCGAACCCGCTTTAAATAAGATTCTCTATATCAACATTTACAATATCATAAAGAGGGCCTTCCATCTGGTCCCAAATATCCATATTTGCAAATTTCACCATAGTTAAAATGTCATTCTATAGCCAAATGATTATTTGATCCTTTAGAAGTGAAAACCATACTCAACTGTAGAAACAAATTAAGATAGTGGGGACACAAACACATTCATACTATCAATCACAAATACTATAGACTCGTCACAAACAAAAATTCTCCAACAACCATTTAGAGAGTGAGTTAATCCATATGGAGCAATAAACAACATGCATAGGTTTTTTTGGATCCCAACCAAACATTTACTTTTTCTTTCCCAAGTACCTCCATTTTTGTTTTAAATACCATCTATAATTACTCAAACCCCAAATTTGGATGTTATACCACTTTTCATAATTCACCAATGCAACTAACAACAAAATCTCAATTTTGACTCTCGATTATTCATATTCATATATGTCAAATGAAGTTGTGTCCAAACATAACCCAAAGTCTCAAAAATGAAAAATGGATATTCACACATGACTTAGTTATTGTCCAGGTCATATGGGACTTTGTTCAAATTAAAAAAGAAAATATAAAATTCAAGAAATTTATGGTAATTTATTTGGGGCTAATAGATACATCGCACAAAAGAAGATATGGAAAGAAACATAAACGCAGAAAAGCACAAAAATAGAAATTGAAAGAAACATAAACAGAGAAAAGCATGACTCAAAATTGAAGAGAAGAAAAGCATGAGAGCACTTTGTGGATTTCCCAGCTTTTTGAGTACAGTGTGGTGGACCAATTTTAAAATTTTTCCTTATGTCTATGTCTCATTTGTTCAACGGCTACTAAGGAGAGACCCCACAAGTTTGGTGTCCAAGTTCAAGGAGGGTAACACACATTTCTTCATCTGTGAACTCTAACTAGGAGAGACCCCATCTGTTAGAGGCACTCAAGCTGGGTCATCCGGTATTCCAATGGATCTTGTGTGTGTCTCATCCCTTTGAAGAAAACCATGTTCGGGATTCTCATTTGGAAAAAGGAACAATATACCGAGCATAAACATTGTGAAGATATTAACACTAGACTCGGATAACTTGCTTCTGTGTGTTGACCAAGAAATCTCCCACAATTTAGATCCAATCCGACTAGTATAGCCTATAATGTTGAATTTTGAAGAAAACTTTTACGGAGTTGTAGTTTGAAACATGTTCAAGTTCCATTTTCCATAGGGCGAGTGGTTGAGCTCCTGAACATTCATAGTGTTGGCTTCATTTAATCCCAGGTACACCTTATGTAAATTCACAGGCACCACAATTTCCTTTTGTAAATTAATTTCATAAATTTAAATCTATGTCTTATTATTACTTATTTTTCCCTCTGTTCTGACAAGCGGTGCCATACTTCACTTTCGTAAATTTATTTCAGAAATTTAAATCTATGTATTATTATTTATTTTTCCCTATGTTCTTCTATGTTCTCACTGTTCTTCTATTTTTTCATAGGAGCCATACTTTTCTTTTGTAAATTCATTTCAGAAATTTAAATCTATGTCGTATTATTATTTATTTTTCCCTCTGTTCTTCGCTGTTATCACAAGCACCATACTTTTTTTTTGTAAATTCATTTTGGAAATTTAAATCTATGTCTTCCCTCTGTTATCACAGGCACCATACTTTCATTTTGTAAATTAATTTCAGAAATTTAAATCTATGTATGTATATCTCAAATGTCATGCACAATCTTCCTTTCATTCTTGTCAAAGGTATTCAGCGTTGAGTTAAGGGTTTAGTTTAATTTTTAATGTTTTTTGGTTATTTTTAATGTTCTCTTGTTATGATAGATAAGAAAATATTTGGAAAGAAATATCAATGCTCTCTTTTAATAATCGTTGGGTACATTTCTTCTCAGAAGCCTTCGTCCTTTCATTTCAGCAATCCCAGGTCCAGATTTCCTTCTCTTAATTCCAACAACCCCATAACCAGATTTATTTTTGTTAATTGCTCCAATTCGGTGTCCATCCTTGCGATCTAGTAGCTACTCTGACTCCTTGACATCATCCCAATTGTGCGGTAGCTCAGGCTTCTTGATAGAATCCTTTCTTTATATTTGTCAGTGTGTCATAGATGATCTAGACGGTATGTGCCTCTTCCTCTACCATTAACAGTAGGAAATACACTTGTTGTACGTTAATGTTCGTCAGGAAGAATTACAAAACCCCTCCATCAACCTCTCGATTTGTCTTTAGCTTGGTGACCATAGCTACTTGTAACTATGGTGATTTTTCACAATCATTCCAATGTGCCTTTGATCTCCTGGCAATCATTCTAGTTGCATTATTAATGTGATTCACCATAGATTTCAATTTATATTTCAATTTAATGTGATTCACCATAGATTTCAATTTATATGGAGATTCTAACACCAAGTGGAACTATTATAAACACACTTGATCCCCAATAGTGTACAATCTATACTTGGTTTATCATTGCCACTTTCTGGATTATACAATTAAAGTGTAATTTAATTATGGAATTGGGTAAAGGTTCGACTTTGATTTTGGAACCTCAACCTTGAATTTAATAAAAGTTCTACCACCGATTCACATGGTTACTATAGACATACAATAACATGCCATTGTTTGTAAATTAAATTCTTATGCATAAAAAGAAATAATAGATTGCCATTGTTTCTTAACTGCACTATTTTTTCAATTCTTGACTGTGATATCTCATTTTACACGCACGAAATCTATATGATAATTACAATATTTGTCAACAAAATCACAGAGTTTATGCGTTGCATTATCTTGAATGTAATGTATGCGTAGGAGTTAACAATATTTAGAGACCAAAAGTATATTCTCAATTATCGGATTGAATTAATGGTTTAACTCATCTGCACACTGGAATGATGTCTTCCCAAATCACCTTTCAGATAAGTATTAAAGGAAAAGTAGAATTGGCCAGTGATCATTGATTGCAAGGTATGTAATCAACTTATATAAGAACATTGTGTAATCTTATATAAGAACATTGACCAAGATAAATAAATAAGCCATTTTTCCTTTAACACTCTTAATATTTATTGTTAATTTTCTTTATTTTTGGATTGGATTAATTCTTCCAACGCTTCTCTTTCACCCTAGGGTTTTCATTTTGAAAGGTCTTCACTCTCACCGTGTTTGCATTACCAATTTCATGTATAATAAGAAAGCAAATGTTGACTAGTATTTCATGTGGAAGTATTAAATAAATATTTTATACATATAAATGTTGACTAGTAGATATCACGATTTATCAACAACCTCTTATTGTAAAGTTTTTTTAAGTGAGGTGTATATAGATTGCTGATGAGGATTCAGTGAGGTGTATATACATAGGTGACGAGGATTCTATAGAAGCATCATAAGAACATATTATATTTATTCTGCACTATAAATTGGAATTGCCCCCCAAAACATAGATATTTACTAATATTGAATATTGAAATAATAAATATATATTTTATACACATATCAATCAAATTTAGCTAGAAAAATTGCAGATTTTATTTTGGTGAGGTGCATATACAACTAAGGATGGCTATAGCGTTCCATTGAAAAGGAAGGTAGGAATATATATCGATCTCTTCAACAGATCTTATAGAAGAACAATTATTTTTTATAAATTAAAAAGTCTAAATTTATTCTAATGTTAAATTTGTTTGTTTATAAATCAATCAAATATTATTTATAAATAATTGTGATGTGATGAGTCACTTGACATGGGTGGATATGGATAGTGTTCAATAATGATTATCTTTATTGTTTTTGTATTTTTAAATGATAAAAAAATTTTGTTCCTTAGATAGTATGGTTTTGTTTTTTGTTGTTAAACAACATGATTGTTATTGTTAGATATGATATTTGTATTTTTATGTTTTTAATGTGTATGTTTATTTGTGTCTATGCAGGCTTTTTGAGTCTAATGTGTTTTTCCTAAGTGTTTGTTTTTTCAGTGCATTTTTAAATGATATCATGTCTTTATTGGTTAAATGAGATGATGATTTTGTTCTTGGTTGTCAAAAAACACTGATTGTATTTGTTACATTAATGATGAAGCTGATGATATGATGAGAGAGAGGGAGATAGGGGGAGAGAG
>SNQJ01S0066586.1:25125-48656 GCA_010110895.2 Picea sitchensis
AGGGTGCCCCCCTCTGCATTCCCCCAAGTGGAAGAGTGTACATACTTCTGGGGTGTAAATACTTCATGGGGTATAAACACGACTGAAAGAAAGGACCTCTGAATCAGGAATATAATCAGGCTCCACAACCAACAATTCTTTGGGTGAATTATATGTAGGTTACTATCTGGTTATGGCCTAGGGTGGTGAGTCCATGATACCACCAGTCATGAGCCTTTCCATCCAAATACATACTGGAAAATTTTATAGCTTCCATCTCCCTCATGGGGTTAAGTTGCAAATAATTGTCTAGTTTTTGTACCCATGCATGGGTTGTCATCTTGGTCGTACCATCAAAGTATGGGATTTCTATCTTCCCTGCTCTTTTCTCAAAATCAAAATTGCTTCTATGGTTCGTGTTGGGCTTGTTTATAAAATTGAGTTGGAAATATTGATCCAGGGACATCTGCCTTTGAATGATCATATCCAAGCCATATTACTCCCTAGTACATGGTGTCATCTGCTCAACAAATTCATCCACCAGCTCCTGTTGTACCTGTTCATCTGTGAATGTGGGAAAGTACGGTCTAGGGTTAGCCTTTCTCCCCATCTTTCCATGTGGCATACCCCCTCCATGGCTTCCCTCAGATCTGGGATCCTTTTCTGGATTATACCTGACTTCTCCACAGGATACACCAACTTCTCTGTTTCAATACATCTCAGGGTCTTTCCCCTGATGATTCATCTACATCAATAGCTCAGTTATTCAAGTCTGGTTCTCATCAATCTTATTTAGATTCCCATCTACCTTCTTCAAGGTCTCAATGATTTCGGCTTGACCCCTTCGTTTTGTCTCATGTATTTCCTACAAATGATGGACTAGGTTAACTTCTATAAGGTTTAAGGTTTGATGGAATTTGTCGAATTTGGTTGCCAAGAAAGCCAAGCCCTATGGGTCACGATCATCTCTTAATCCCTCCATTTCGTCTTTTGTTTCACTAGCTAGCTTCTTCCTTATTCCCATAAAGATACCAATGTACCTCTGGATGTCTCTTCCATACCTCAAGACCCAAAAAGTAATGCATCATCCCGAGATATTTCATCTCAAACTCAACAGCTAGTTTTATCTTACACACTGAGATGAGATTTTCCACATCTGTTAGAAACAGGTAATCCACATACAACAATAGTATTACTGAAACATCATCCATGACCTTAAAGTAAAGGTTAGGATCTGCACTTCTCTTTTTAAATACTAAGCTTGTCAGAAAATTGTCGATCCTGAATACCATGCTCTATGTGCCTGCTTTAATACAGATAAATCCTTCTTCGATTTTCACACATGCATCTCCCTGCGATGTACCTCGAACCCTTGTGGCTGCTCCACATATACTTCCTCTTTTATTTCACCATTCAAGAAATCCTTCTACACATCCATTTGATGCACCTTCCATTTCATTACCGTGGCCAACAAAAGTATAGTATTGATCGAGGTATATATTTCCATGAGAACAAATGTCTCTGCATAGTTAATGCCCTCCTTCTAAGAGAATCCTCAAGCCAAAAATCTAGCCTTATACTTTTCAATAGTACCATCAGTTGAATGTTTTGTCTTGTAGATCCCTTTTGAACTTACTGCTGATTTCTCCTTCGATCTAGGGAACACATCCCAAACATCATTCTTTACTATGGATTGATATTCCTCCCCCATGGCATTCTTCCATACCCTCTTTTATGTAGCCTCTTCATAACTGGATGGTTCTGCATCCATGATATCACACAAACATGCCACATAGATGGAATAGAGTTTCGCCTTCTTACTTTCCATGAGATAATTTTCTTGGGCACCATATCTTTCTACATCTCTGATGAGCTCTTTTGCCCAAGTTGGTATTCTCTTGTGAGAAGGAATCTCTAGTGGCCTCCAAGGTTCTGCGATGTCATTATCCTCATGAATGGCTTCCTCTGGCTCAAATTATTCTTCCTTTGGAACTCTAGTAACTTCATTCTCCTCCTCATGAACCTCTTTTGCACTGTCCTATTTTGATTTGTTGAAAGTTGCACTCTCATCGAAGGTGACATCTCAATTAATCTCAAATTTTCAGTGACTGAGAGTATATATCTTGTATGCCTTTGATGTGTCATTGTAACCAAAAAATATTTCTTTCTGGATGGATCCAATTTTGTACTCTTTTCCTTGGGGACATGCACAAATACAGGGTATCCAAATATCCTTAGATGGTTGACTTTCAACTTCTCTCCTGAAAACATCTCCTCTAGTGTCTTGTTTTCTAGTAATTTGTGGGGACTTATGTTCTACACGTACACTGCAGTCTTTTTTTCTTCTTCCCACAGATGCATAGGTAGATCTTGATCATGGATCATAACCTTCATTGCTTCCATGATCGTCTGATTCTTCCTTTCTGCTACTCTATTCTACTGAGGATTATAGGGAGTAGAAAGCTCCCTCTTAATCCCATATTCCTTGCAATATTCTTTGGATTCCTCTTAAGTGAATTCTCCTCCATTATCTGATCACAAGGTATTTATATTCCTCTCCTCTTAGTGAATTTGTTGACAAGGGTCCATACACATCCGAGTGCATGATGTCCAATACTCTTTTGGATATGTTATTGTTGATGGGAAAGGAGTGCTTCACATTCTTTTCTTGTGTGAAAACTTTGCACATGTTGTTTGGTTTTTCCTAGATCTATGGTAGTCCCATCACCATATTTCTCACACTTTGTAGGGCCTTGTAATGTAGGTGAGAAAATATCCTATGCCATAATTCAATGGGATTCACAGTGTCATGAATTAATGTTGAATCTGATTTCCCTTTCAAATTGTAGATTCCTCCCTATTGAAATCCAATCACCACAACATCATGAAAATTATTCCCTCTAGGTCACATAAGAACTTGTCCATAAACAAATGCAACTCTATAACCCTTCTCATCCAATGATGAAATCGATAGAAGGTTCTTCTTCAATCCAGGAACATAAAGAACTTCCTTCATCTTCATTGGCTTTCCCAAGTCTAACTTGTAGGATGCTTCTCCTACTCCTTTGATCGGATACTGATAGTCATCTCCCAATTTCACCTTGTGTTGTGAATACTTGCGAGTAAGGTTAGACAAGGAGTATTTATACCCTGTCATGTTCTTGGAAGCACCATTGTCCACTAGCCAAAGGTCACTTCCATGAATGATAGTTCTTGTAAGGGTTGATATAAGAACATACTCCTCATCAATTGATTCATCTTCCTTTGCAACCTTCTTGGGTGGCTCATCATCTTTAGTTGCATGACCATGATTCCTTTTACCTTCTTTATTTTCCCTTTGTCTCTGAATGAGGGAACAATTCCTAGCAATGTGTCCCATTTTTTACAACAGAAACATCTCATATTTGGGTTATTTATTCGGACTTTCTGAAACTTCTTGGGTGAGGAGGGTTCTTTCTTTCTCTTTCCTTTCCTTGTGTGGGAAGATAAGGCTTGATAATCATCTATCATATTCTATTATCTTGCTATCATCCTTGCTTCTTCTTGGTTGCAATATTCCCATAGCCTACTGAACTTGGGAAACTTCCTTCTTGAGCATATCCATTGAATTAATTCATCCCATGAATTTGGGAGGCCATTCAAGGTGGTCATCACCATTTCTTCTCCATTCACTATATCACCAATGGCTTCTATCTGCTCCTTGATCTAGTTCACTCTTGAGAAGTAAGAGTGGATGGTTTCTAAATTTTTTATCCTCATGTTATCTAACTGAGTTCTCAAGGTCATTCTTTGGTTGATTTCGTTTCCTTCAAACAGTCGGGTTAAGTCATCCATCATTTCTTTTGGAGTGGATGATGAATATATGTGATGAATAAGATGGTCCTTAATGGAGTCTGCAGTAATCCTCTTTGTGTTGACCATGTCCTTCTTGTTCTTTTCTTTAGCCTCATCTCCCTCTGGTTATGAAACCACATCTTTAGTGAAATTCTCTATATCATGTTCTTCTAGGAGGAGGGATACTCTGTACCTCTAGGCTCTAAAGTTGTCATCTCCCTCCAACTTCTCATCAATCTTAGTTCTGGTAGTCATCATGCCCCTAAATCACAAATTCTGGATTCTGAAGATCTAATCCAGGGAAATTATGCACTCCACTAGGGCGCACTTGTTTGTGGTATTGTATTGTCTAACATCCACTCCTATCAATAAAAACGACTCCTTTTGTCTTTTAGATATGTGAAATGTCTTCTATTCAGGCCTACTCTGATACCATGTTAGAATTTTAGAAGTTATAGTTATATTCTTTAACATTCATTAACAATTGCATGTAATAGGATCACTAAAAGATAAACAATCACATAACACAAGATATATCATGGGAAACCCTCATGGGGGAGAAATCCAACAACCAATTCTTCAATATTTATTCCTTCAACCAGTACAATGTCACGTTAAAGCTCTCCACAAATAGACCAATACCAAGATACCAAATACCAAGAAACCAAGACCTCATGCACTAGACCTTCCTTTCTATGCTCCAAATACACAAGAGAAAGCGAGTTGTGTGTGTGTACAAATGAGAGGAACTCAACCTCTATTTATATACATAATCGACTCCCGAAAATACACAACCCTAAGAGGGGTTGTTTTGAATTTCAAAACAAGGATAACAATNTATGCTCCAAATACACAAGAGAAAGCGAGTTGTGTGTGTGTACAAATGAGAGGAACTCAACCTCTATTTATATACATAATCGACTCCCGAAAATACACAACCCTAAGAGGGGTTGTTTTGAATTTCACAACAAGGATAACAATAAAATAATAATTTCTTTTGAGTCAATTTATACAATAAGATTACAATAACCTTCTCGAGGTTTGACCAATACAAATACAAAATAATATCTTATGTATTTACATCAAAATATCAACAAAAGGGTCTCTATACCAATCATGGTCAACAAAAATAGAAACTGAAACCATGAAGAACCAAAAGGCCCTCATTAGATCAATCTCTTAAATATTTAGCCTATGAGAAAATAATTGATTGATTTCGAATTTGTTTTATTTCTTTAGGTAACCCAAACATTTATTTAATTAATCCCATATATTCATAGATAATAATCATTCCTTTTAACTACAAAATACAATTAGATAACTTGATGACTTGGGAAAAAATGAGCACATGGAATGCAATTTAAGGCTTCTTTCACCCTTTGTGTAGAGATTAACTAGCACACCCCTTAAATGCCATAGGTTTTGATGAAATTTGGTGTGAAGGTAGAGAAATATGTCCTTCGTATCATATAAAAATTCAAGACTCCAATTCCAAGTATAATGACTATGCAACCTCATTTTATATAAATTAGGAATTTTTGTTTGCTAGCTCCAAACATAAGGGTAGTACTTAAAAGCAATATATTTTAATGAATTTTGGTCGAAATGTAGAGGAAGGTGTCCTATATAACATATCCAAATTTTATACCTTTAATCCAGTGAGAACGAGATAATGAAATACTATACCCCTATCACCGTTGGAAAAAAAAGGAATAAAACCAAAAGAAATTGAAAATATTTTTTGGTGAGTAGGATTGCCCCAAGCCCTAGGGATGCTCCCACATTAGACTACTCCAGTTGAAAAAATTGAGTATCTTTCTCAAAATGTTGTTAATGAAACAAAAATTATTAGATGTTTGATATTCTTCTTCCTTTTCTTCTTTCTTCTTCTGCACACTTTCCCCACACATCATTTTTCATTCTTCGTTTATCATCCTTTTTCTTCCTCTTTGTAATCTTCACCTCTAGAATTTGCAATTATAGGAAACATATCATACCCATCATTACATATATTAACTTCTCTTAGTACTCTTTCATAAGAATCACTGCAACTTTCCACAACTCAAACCCAATGGTGATTACTGCCTCAAACCACTCTATCTTAATACTTCTTACTTCCCCATACTACACCCTCTCCATGGTGCTTACTTCCCCTACATCCTCCCTCTTTTACATCATCACCATTGTCTCAATGGACACATTTAATGCTTTTTTCTCAAGAATCTCCTAACTTTTGTATTCTTTAGTTTCACCCAACCCTATCATGCAATCATCTTTAACTTGTTGCTACTTTTCTTCATCTTCTTTATTCCCCAACATCAATTCTCTTGATGCAGTCACTTCTCCATCATGAACACATCTTTTGTTCCTGCATATTTTTCAATTCCAATACTTCTTTGATTCTATGCTACACTACCACTATGCATATCCACCTCAATATCTTCTTCACTTTGGCCACATTCTTGCTACATATTTTCCTTGGTCTACTCCACTTTTCTTCTTTTGTTGCACATTCCACTACACCTACAAAACAATCAACAAAAAAAATTATGGGAATCAAACATTTTCATTTTCACCTTATTGATCCAAATTTATGAGTAGAATGAAATGACTACATATTATTAACAGGTGATTAATACAAAATAACAGAGATACAGTAAAACTGGTTTTCTATTCAATAAGGAAATAAGCTAAAACTGTAAAATGCAGTGGAAACAAGCTTGCTGGAATGGTGGCGGCTTATCTCTGAGAAGCGATGTGACGGTTTCACCCATTTGTAATAAGATAATTAAAATGAGGATCTGAAGGCCTTTTTACAATAAAAATGAATTCCCAAAACCCTAGACATCCAAAAACCTAACCCTAGGAGATGAAGCACCAAAAGTCATGTGGGCCCCGTTTGGGAAAGTTAGTACATCAACTTCCTGGGGTCGTAACTTTTGCATACGATCTTCGTTTTAGGCATATGATAGCCTGTTGGAAAGGTATCATTGATGAGATTCATTTTGGATAAAATATCAAGAGAACTTCCATATTTCACCTTGTTTTCCGGAAGTGAAAAACTGCTAAAAATAGTAAATTGCCACAATTGCCAGAAAACTGTTTTGAGCCAGTTGGAAAAGGTGGGTGGCCACCGATATCCACCTGGATCACTTATGCAATGGAATTTATTCTTCCACACAACCCTTTTCTATAGCACTATCTTCTACTGCAACATCACTAACTGCTACTACAACATCGTTTGCCTACACATACATCATATTGGGTGTATTGTTATTCCCTATTACTTATTAAGTTTGTTGCATCAATTTATTCACCTAAATATTCTACTTGCAATATTTTTCTATAAATCTATAGTATTCTAGATATAAATCAGTATGCAGAAAAAAAATAATTAGCTAGAAATTGCAGATAAACAATGATATAACTAGAATGATTCCTGAATAATACCATAATAATACCAGAATAACACCAAAAAGAAAAATTTGATTACTGAGAGAAATGTTCACTTGCCTCTTCGAGGGGGGAAAATCCAGTAGAGAAGATATCTATTACAATAATATCCAAGACAATACTTCTCATACCCTCTATTCCTATTTATACTAAATCTATCTATCCAAAAGAACAATCTATAGAAAGATACTTCTAGAAGAGGAAGCTTCTATTAGGTCTTCTTACATTTGACTTAATCCTCTTTATTGCTAGGCCTTATTAATATTGAGCTTTATTACATGGAAATATATTACTCTGCCCACTTGAGGGGTTAGGTAGGCTAGGTCCCTAACATGTTGTCCCCCTTAGAATCATCCTTGTCCTCAAGGCTTTAGATGAGGAAATTGTTGCAGAATGTTAGTAGGCTCTCAGGTGGAATCTGCTGGAGTTGTATCTTTCCACTAAACTAACACTTCCTTGATGGTACACTGACGAAGACAACGCTCTCGCTGATCCAAAAATTCTTGTGGTTGCACCCAGATGGATGCTTCTTCATCCAACTCGAGAAGGTTGGTTTGAGTTTGGAACTTAGTTCCAATCAGCTTCTTTAAATAAGAGACATGAAAAACAATATGGAGCTTAGAATGAATGGGTAAAGATAACTGATAGACCATATGTCCAACGCACTTGAGAACTGTATAAGGACCATAACATTTGGGTGCCAGTTTCTGACAATGTTTGGCCTTGAGTGAAGTTTTCTTATAAGGTTGCAACCAAAGAAATAATTGGTCTCCTTTAGAAAATTATCGTTCTGAGCAACCTTGATCGACTTGTTGCTTCATGCAATTTTGAGCCATGACCAAATTCTCTTTGAGGGTACAAAGAATATCCTCACGCACTGTAAGTGTTTGGTCAATCGAATGGAACTTTGATACACCTAGCATGTAGGAGAGAATTGAAGGTGGATTTTGGCCATATATTGCTTCAAAAGGAGTCATGTGAGTAGTTGTATGGTAAGAAGTGTTGTTCCACCATTCAAATAATAGTAACCATTGATCCCATTGATTTTTCCTTTCAAAGGAAAAACACCTTAAATAAGTCTCGAAACAATTTTTGACGAATTCAGTTTGACCATCAGTCTAGGGATGATAGGTGGTGATGAGATGAAATTGGGTGCCCTGGAGTCTGAACAGTTCTTTCCAAAAATTGTTGGTGAAAGTTGGATCTTGATCAGAAACAATAGAATGAGGTGTTAGTCCCTAAAGTTGCACTTGAATATGAGAGGGAAAGCCAGGGCATCATCGAGTTATTGAAAAAGTGTTTTGAGGGTTTTAATGGTTTTCTTTTTTGAATAAGGTGGTTGAAAAGTGGCTGAAGGTTTTAAAATAAACAAAAAATTCAGAATAAGAACAGAAGATATCCCATTGGCTAGTTAAAGGGTAGTCATATAGATGTATTAGACAAATAAGGAAAAGAGAAAATGATTTTTTCAATTTGTCAACCTCACATAAAATTCTTATCTCAAAATATCATTTAGAAATAAGAACATCAGCCTGAAATCAAAACTCAAAAATAATCACCACAGCAAATTCTTTATTGTATCAATTAATAATCAAGAAAAGAAATGCATTGCAATTTGAATAATGAGCTCAAGCATGAAAAGAGAAGAACACAGTAGAAAAGGGAATCTAACCATCCATGTGCCTTTTGTATTAAGTGTCAAATAGAGTAGGAATGTCTTACAAGGAGTTTCAAAATAGGTCCCCTGGATCTCCAATGTTTCGACCAAAACAGAGTCTTTCTTCTGTCTACTTACACTATCTAAAATATATCAGATCCTAATTTCTAGTATGTTATTAATGATAAGATCTGATTAGTATCTATCTACTAGGAAAGTTATCTCAAAAAGAGAATTTACATTACAAAAATAGATATTAGCTCAACAACTTAATCTCGAATGATCCTTTCAACAATACATTCGATCCTACAAAATAGGAATTGGTTTGACCTAGTCATGCATTTCAAGGTTTTTCCCTTTCATAAGAAAAAATAAGTAAACATTTCCTTTTTAACTGATAAACATCAAAATTGAAAGTGTTCCAAATCCTTCATAAATCTATTAGGGTATGACAACACTAGCCTTGGAATTCTTCTGTTTGATCTTTGTGGTGAGTATGATGTTATGCCAATAAAGTTTGAAATTTATTTATCTGAGCTCTTTGAGAAATTCTCTTTGCTCTCTTTTCTTACTCTTGATACCCTAAATATTTTCTTGTTGCCTGTCACTCCATTGCTCTATATGAGCCTTCTCTTTATTCAACTGTTTCACCATCTTCTGGAGTTCTCTGATCCTTTATTTATCAGTTATGACCGTAAACTTGAATTTGGGGAACTCTTCTGTAGGTACAGGCTCATTCAGATCTATGGCAACCTTAGGTTCTTTAATTTTAATTTGGTATTTAGAAGCCAATCCTAAGATGTGCTCTTCATCTGAACTAGCTGAATCCGTGGCTTCTGGCATATATGATATGTGGTTCGAATCTACAAGGTTTCTTTCTTTATTTTTAGGACCCTATTGATACCTTTAGAAAATGCTTTAGATCTTGACAATCTGGTAGTAGCTCTTGTTACAGGTCCTATAGGGAATGTAGCATTCTGCTTACCTCTTTCTATTGGTTCTTTATGTAATGGAGGTTTTCCTGCCTTTTCTTTGATACCTTCTTTAGCATCCTCAGAATGATATTATATAACTATGACATATTCTCTTTTGATTGAGGAATCAAACATAGCTTTGGACCTTAGCCTGTATTTATTGGTAACTCTAGTAGAATTTCTCCTAGGGTTTTGAGACATAGACACATATTTCTTCTTTTTCCTTTTGAATGCAGCACCTTTCTTACTGGCTTCTGGTGATTTATTCTTGTCTGTGGTTTTAACATCATAATCTTCATCTAAATATTCTTATATTTCTACATCTTCCTCAGACAACCTTTCAATTTTTGTATTCAATTTGGGTCTCTTACCTCTGCTGGTTCTTTTCATCCTGATGTCAGATATTTCTCTTTAATAGGGGTTTCATAAAATAGAAAACTTTGTTTCTATGTAACAACCATTTTCCCTTTGCCTCTTTTCTATTTGTTGGGTTGTGGATCAGGATTTAGGGATTGGATCAACCAGTCCCAGGGTTTCTGTACTTCCCTCAGAGCAGAAACGACTAGAGTCTTAATTAGGAATTGATAAAACAGGCTACCTTTTACAGTGGTGGGGTGTGATTGCACCCTTTTTGACATCTTTGCTAAGATTTTGAGTAGAAAGTAAGGCATATTCAATGGATAGTCCCCATTTAGATGCATTAAAAACCTAATATGGTAGAGGTAAACTAGTGAGAATCTGCCTTCGCTTGTGATATACCCATGGATAATGATTAAAGTAGTGTGTCATTCTTTTAAAATCCAACTATGAGGGACTCCCTTTCTCCAATCCAGGTTTTTCTTATCTGGTAGAAAAAATTGATTGAAAAACTCCATGACTACATGCTCCTTTTTCCACCATCGTTCTCCTCCAACTACCAATCTGCAAGCTTTAGCGATGGATTGTTCTATCACCAACATCAACAACTTTTTGATCTCCACTTTGAAACCATCAAAGTTCTGTGCAAACACTTTAGATGCATGTTTGTCATAACCTTTGAAGGTGGTGAGGAATTTGAACCAGCTAGAGTCTTTAAACCTTTACGCCATCTGCGAATATGCTTCAAGAAGCTCAGCGCCCTCAGTTTCCAATATGACAACTTGCCCACTTCTCTTAGGTGACATATCGATAATACAATGTTGCAACTCGGCACTATCAGAAGTTGAATTTACAACCTGTAACTGTTAGCATGAAACAATTTCTTCTGAAAGATACCTGCGCTTATAATTCAACAAAATTAGAATGATGAGTGACAGGATCAAATAATGATGTTTGGGAATTGAACTGATTTGAAATGGGTCTTTGCAGGTACAAAATGATCCCATCATGTAACAATTTGAACTGCATAATTGATTCAGTTGATATCGTGGGACACATGCGGATTATCGGTCCATGATTTATGCAATCATAACAAAATCATGGTGGTTAGCACTTATCATGGAATTATTACATTAGCTCCACAGGAATAATTTTATTCCAATAGCGCTATTAATGACATGGAAAAATTTTGAATGTGCAGGATTCAAATAGGCATATGATGTGACAGATCTCATAAAACCATGTCTAAAATCTTCTAACTCAAGGAAATTATTCAAAAAGATAAAATGTGAAACATAACAAACTCAAAACATGGATTAAATTCAAATGAAAGAAAACAATGAAGTACAACTAGGGAGGGTTTTAGGATTAGAGTTTCTCACTAGATCAAAAGAAAAATTAGAGACTAACACTGGCTCCTTCTATGAGTGGAGTTTTGATGGTAAACTCCAAGAACTGTAGACCAATGCCTTTTCCTTTATTTATGATTCACTAATCTCCCTGCATATGTCAGTCTTTATTCACAACACAACTATAGAACACAAGTTCATTGGGTATATGGAGTCTTTATTGAAAGAAAAACCTAATGTACAAGCTGAAAACCTGATAAGTCTTTAAAGAAAGTAGTGTTTCAATAATCTCCCATTCACTGGGCCTCCAAACGTTTACGTGTTATCTAAATTATGTAGGAGAAAAGTGTTATTGTCCATTACCTTGGCTATTAAAAACATCTTTCTTAGTTCCTTTATCAAATGTGGCCTTGACTTTTCTCTGGTGAGAAACAACTTTCTGATTCATGTGTTCTCTAACCCGTTGAACCTCTATCATTTGAAAAATTCTCCTTTGGAGATCGTTGGGATCTTCTAACTCTTGTTGTAAAAATTTTAAAATTGGTAGGCCCAATTGAGTTGGAAGAATAGCTTATGTCCCATATACCATCTAGAAAGGAGAGGTCCCAATAGATTTTTTGTTACTGATACGATCATCCCATAGGGAAAACTTTAACTTGGAATCCCATGACTTTTTATTTTCTGCCAATAGTTTTTTGATAATCCTTATCAGAATCTTATTGGAAGACTCCGCTAACCTATTTCCTTGGAGGTATTAAGGAGTAGAGTGGACCAATTTGATACTATACTTATTGCAGAAATCAATCATGGAATTGAATTTAAAGGCTTGTGCGTTATTAGTGACTAGTTTTTTAGGACAGCCAAACCTGGAGAAGATATGTCCTTCAAGGAATTCCATGATTACCTTGTATGTTGCATTCTGAGTTGGAATTGCTTCGATCCCTTTTGTAAATTAATCAGTGGCTGTAATAATCCATATTTTCTTCCCCTAAGATGAAGGATTGATCTCCCCAATGAAATCCAAGCCCCACTATTGGAATGGTCCATGAGCGATGATTGGTTTCAGAGGCAGAGACATTAGTTTTTGCTTTCCAGCAAATTTTTGATAGGGTTCAGATGCCCTGACCTAAGAAAAAATGTCTAAGAATAGAACTGACCAATAATAGGATACCCTGAGAATTTTGAAGGCAGTAGCCTTCCAATGGTGATGGCCTCCACAAACACCATGATGTAGATCACAAAAAATTTGTTTAGCCTCTTCTTCATCAACACACGTCAAAAAAATGCCATGAGGGTGTTTCCAGAATAATATATGATCAATAATGCAATACTTTACTGATCTAAATTTTGATTTATCCAATTCTGGAGGGGATTGAAAATTCTACAAAAAAACCACGATATCTTTGTACCAAGGTGAGAACATACTTCTTGTTTACCTGTGAATTTGTTTCTCCAATCTAGAATGAAGAATCATGTGTTTTTCTTGAAAGATAATACAACCCAATTGCTTTTCAATTAGACTTTGTCATTAATTTGGTAAGGCCTTAAACTTTTATCAACTGAGTAGGATTTATAGTGAGGTTATACTCCAGGATTTTTGTTATCCATTTTCCTCTCTTTCCTTCACAATCAGGCTGAACTAAGATTTCTTTGACTGCACTTCTTTGGACACAAGTTGTGATCTCAGATTGAAGGACATATACTCTGAAGGATTTCAAAGCCTTTACCAGAGCATAGGCCTATTTTTCCATTATATCATACTTCAATTCAGAGTCTCTGAGAGTTTTGCTAAAGAAGGATATGGGCTTTTTCCTTGACGATTTAGAGTCAATTTGTCGTTTTCTTCTCATTTATCTGATTGAGTGAAAACTTTGTAAGAAGATTCAAATGTATTTTGTACCTTTCCTTCTGACCTTTGAGGTATTTTCTCCAAGCATTTCCTCCTATCTGGATTTAGTTTTCTTTTTTATTGTTTGATCACAACGAGGGTGTGTTTTTGTTTATGTGAAATTTTCTTCCGAGTTGCTTAAATCTCATAGATCTTGAAGTCTGATCAACATAAGAAGCTTTACATCAAATTGATTGTCAGTCACACATAAACATTTTAGCATTGTATCGGATTTTTGATTGAGGACTATTGCATGAGGTCTTTGCATCTTAGTGTTTGAAAGTGAAGTGAAAATCCTTCTCCTTCCCTTAGATAGACATTCATTGAAATAAAAGATTGCTTATCATTTCTTATGCATGTTTTGGGAATCGAGTCACGATATCATCAGTTTTCACTCTCATACACCTATGAGTAAACAACAACCCTAAAATCAAGAGCTAAACTAAAATTGATTAGATATTTTTATATTTTCTGGTAGAAAACCTACATTATATTAGGTGTAGGGCTTTGGAATAGGTGTGAAAGATAACTTTCCAAAGCTGCAAACAAACATAGGATCTTGTGCTAAGGAGCGGTGAAATACAATTGCTCCATTTTGTCCTGGGAATCCCTTCTCACACAAGGGTCAATCACGAGGTCGCATTGAGACTAGCAAAGTTACTCACCCTTCTTTGCTGGTATTGGTGTAGAGATTGTGCATATTATGGGGGTCTCTTGAAGGTATACCCACAATGATGAGTGGAAGCCTTTCAAGTTGATTTCGGGCTAGATACCCTGCCCTTGCACGTGGATCAGACTGTCGATTGTTTCCCTAGGCATCACTGTTGTAGTTGGTAACCTTAGTGGCCTATATCTTTGGGGTCTTTACACAAGGTGACTGTGGAGGGGAAAGTCTTCATGGTACCTGGAATCAACGTTGGCCAGAATCACTCGGGCTCCTTGGAGGGTATACCCATGATTATGTGTAGGAGCTTGCACCAGGGTGTAAGTCCGTTAATTAGGTCATCAATGTAACTTTTCCACCCGCTCTATCTCAGCCCCTTCTTACTTTATTCCTGCAATGTTGGATTTCATCACCAACTAGTGTGCTCAACATGAGAAGGTTTTGTTTGCTTGCTTGCTTACTATATTTTTAGCATGTGTTTTTTGTTTTACTTAGTAGACCTTAGGTCGAGTTAGTGTGGGTGGAATCAACTCCTGGGAGTACCAATTGAGGAACCCCTTATTCCAGGGAACCTTTCACCTTTCCTTCTTTTGGAAACTTTGGTCCTCTATACATTGCCACACTAATTCTTCTAGGACTCACCATCGGATTACCAGTTTGGTTATTTCCCACTATGGTGATCTTGAATCCTCCCAGTGCTTCAGCTGAACCTAATACTTTATATTTCATCACACCACCCACACATCAACCTCATGTCAACCTTTATCCTTCTTCGCCTGTCAGGTCTCCTTCCATTTCTCCTACTTTGCCTAGAGAAATCTCTCAAGAAAGTAGCCAGATTGATAAGAAGAAGAAGAAACAGAAAGAGAAGAAGAAGAACTAGAAGGGGACCAAGCATCCAACTACATCAAATGTTGGATCCAAGCAACCAACTACTGTTGATAGTACTGGGAGTGTTGATGAGGTCAACAAGATTAAAATGAATAATTCAAAACCCAAATTCCCTTGCAGTCTTTATAAGGGTGACCACTTTCTGAGGGATTTCCCTGGTATTCCCAAGGTCTTACAAATGTGTTCCTCCACTCCATCATCCCTGCTAGTCAAGCTGGTGATGACCCATCAACTAGTAACATCAAGGTTGGTAAGAAGAAGACAATTGCCAAGTTCCCTTGCATTTTATGTAAAGGTGATCACTACTCTCACCTTTGTCCTCGTATGGACAAGGCTTCTTATCTTTCGGAAAAACTTCAACTTCCAAAAGGTTATCGTAATCTTTCCCCCAACCCTTCATTATTTGATGGAATGGTCAATCTGGTTCAATCCTCGATCAATCTGGTTGATCGGTGGTCAATATATTTTCCTCCTTGATTGAACCACACACCCAAGTGACTGATCCATATCTATCATTGATCAGTCTCACTCTTCATCAAAAGAGTGAAACCAAAATGGTGAATCTAGTTCCATCCTCAGTCAGTCTGGTTGATTAGGTGGTCAATCTAGTTTCATCCTTGGTTGAACCACCTACCAAAGTAGATGATCCAGTTCCATCCTTGATCAGCCCCACTTTCCTTCTGGCAAGTGGAACCTAAGTGACTGATCCAGTTCCTTCCTTGGTCTCCCCCACCCTTCATCTGAAGAGTGTCAAAGTGGTCGATCTGACTCCGCCATCGATCGATCCCACTCCTCCTCTAACGAGTGCCAAAGTGGTTGCTCCGGTTACATCATCAGTCAATCCCACTCCTCTTTTGAGGAGTGCCAAAGTGGTTTCTCTGGTTATATCATCGGTCAATCCCATTCTTCCTCTAAAGAGTGTCAAAGTGGTTGATCCAGTTCCACCATCGGTTGATCCTACTCTCCCTCTAGAGAGTAAACCTGATACTGCCCACATTTTTTTCATTGATACAAGATCTCCTGCGCTGGGGGGAAATCCTCCTTCTCCTATGAAAACCCCTCCCAGTAATGAGGCCATCCTTTTTTATTGGGGTGTGCTAGCTAGATCTCGTCTTCCTTCTCACATTCCTTTCAAGATCACAGTATAGGTTTGTGGTCGGGTTGTTCCTCAGAAAATGATATATGAAGGTTTGTCCATTAGTATTTTGTCCTCTATTGCTTAGAAAGCTTTGGGTTATCCTAAGCTTGTGTCGGTTACCCAGACTTTGTTTTCTTTTAACAAAAGAACCAGTTACCCTTTAGGGATTCTTCCTTGATTTCCTGTAACTTTGGGAGGGAAAATTGTCTTCGTTGATGTTATGGATGTCTATGCCATGAAAGATATTGTATCCACTCTTTTTCATTTGATATCTTTCCCGCACAATGGAAGAATGGTGACAATTGATTAAATTTCTTTCATTGGCTCTGGCATGGCCATCAACCCAATGAACTCCCTAAATGGTTCTTATATGCAGTCGGTATCACCCCTACCACAGGTCAATTATGTGGCGTTATCCCCCATGAATTCAACTTCTGATGATTTGGATCTGGTAGTTGACATGGTGATCTCTTCGGTAGGGCTATTGGAGCCTGATCTCCTTACCCCTGTCGTGGCCCTCAAAATGTGTTCCTTCCAGAGTGTTGTTCTTCCATCCAGTGAAGATCTCTTGGAATCCATGACCGAGTTTTGTCCCTTGACATGGTGTCCTTCCAAAGTGTTATCCTCTTGGAAGCCATGATCAATAAGAGTCTATGAGCATATTTTTCCTCTCTATGGAAAGATCATTAAAAAATGAAACAGAAGTCCACGAGCACTTCTTTGTGGCAAGCTCATTAAAAAATGAAACATAAGCTTTGAGCATAGTTTTCCTCTTTGTAGAAAGCTCATTCAAAAATGAAACAGAAATCTGGGGATTGAACCTGGAGCCCTGAGCATAGTTCTTTTCTTGTGTCAAGCTCATTAAAAAATGAAACAATTACCTCTCCTATTAGGTTGAGTCTTTTTCTAGATCTCGTAGATGTCGAGTCGAGTCTTTAGTTAGGTCTCATAGTTGAACCTTCATTTCATCCACCTATATACGTTTTCTCCATCTAGTACAAAAATTGGTGACAACCTCAAAGTTGGTGAATGAATTGAAGCTTGGGGGGGCATGTCTCCAGCCTTTGATGATCATTTTGGAGTAAAGCCACTAGATTTTCAAGATGGGGGAATATCGATCTTAGTCTTTTTTATTTCTCATGCTCGCCAAAACATGAGGATGTAACCGGGTAAAATTTTATCTATTTTTCGGACCTATATGGATACACGAAAAAGGAACCCCTTGGAGTCGTATTTAAGCTCTTTTCAGACTTCTAAACATGAAAATATTGTCGAGTGATCTTGCTTCCTTTACCACTCGTTAAAAGGTTTGAAAGGGCGTCTTTCAAGTGATAATTTATCTCTTTTTCAGCCTTGCAAGACTAATCTTACGAAAAAGGACAACATTGGAGTCATCTTTAAGTTTTTTTCAGACTCTCTAAATATGAAAACCACCGAGTTTACCTTCTCTGGACTCATTAAACATTCATACACTGAAGGGTTCATATGAGACCGAACCCTTACTTCTTCCATTTCATTAAACAAAGAAAGAGGAACTTACCGAAGGTGAGTTATATCGAGCATGTGTTACCCTCCTCGAGCTCGTTAAACCAAAAAGAGGTACTCGTCTATCTGGATGGGGGAAAAATTGAAAGAAGCAAGCCGAGTGGTTTTCTAAGAACTTTACTAGTATCCTTACAGTCGCCCTTGAACACAACATTTTATTTTTTCACGCATTTCAATCCATTGAACCTCTGCACTAAACCAATCCTTTGAGTTTCTTTACTCCTTTGGGTCACCCGACGTAAGTCACAACATCCATTGCATTATCAAGTTTTGGTCCATGTCAAGTTTATGTTGCCATGCCTTAATGTTCAAGGGAAGTATCTTCCTCGAGAGTCAACCATCACAAATATCATGTTTCAATACCCATGTCAGTCCATGTTCATTTGATCCACCAATTACATCTTTGTGTATGTTTTGTGTCATTGATGGGGGATACATCAAGGCCTTCCTTCGACGAGTCTATTCCTGTTGACTTCAGCACATTATCCATGAGTTAGACTTAGATTAAATCAGTTAGTACTTTGGGACCTGCATGCCCAAATGTTAGGCATCCTCACGTCTGACAGTGGGTTTACATAATTGACCCCTGATCGGATGATTCCACGGATGTTTGAATTCACCTCATCCATTCAAATTCATTAGAATGTACTAGAGTACCTTGGGAATCATTAACATCAATGGTGATATCCCTCAAACTTGTTAACGGTTTATCTCATTGACCAGTAATCAAGTGGTTTATGGCATGTTCGACATCAAGACATCTATTCACATGGTTATATTTGTACTACATCGGGATCGGTAAGAAGACCCTAGGTTGAGTCATTCACTCTGATATATACTTTACCCAGGTTGCGACGGAGTTTCTTTTTGAACTATGACACGTACACTGTTACATAGATCCACTTTGTATTGGTATGTGGCTATGACTTGTCATCTCGTAGATCCACAATGTATGTTTCATGGCTATATTTAGTTCAGGTCATAGAAGTATAGATCCACATTGTATCATTGGTGGATATACCCTTTTATCAATATAATTATGGATCCGCAGTGTATTTTATGGCGGCCATACCTAGCAAGTGTTTATCACCCAAGCATAGGTATGCATTCCTTTGGTTTGAAACATGTCATAATATTTGTTTGATGGTTGTGTGCAGCTTCTTCCAGGTTATCCGAGTCCATACCCTTGCTTGATAAAGTCTACAAATTACTTCAGTCATCATCGTCTTCTGACTTCACACTTTAGGGGGCAATCTGTTACACCTCAAAACTACTCACTTCAATAGTGTCGCAAGTGTCGCATCTTGTCCGCAAGTGTCGCATCTTGATCACAAGTGTCGCAAGTGTTGAAAACATCATACTATCATCTTGCCTATGTCATGCCTCTAATGACATCATNAAGACACCTCAAATATTGGTCTTGAAGAAGAGAAATCACTTGACAGGGAGTACAAGCCTTTTTCCATTGAAAAGACCACTCAAAAATGGATTTTGGAGGGCAGCGCTCCCCTACCCACTGTCAGGGAGTGCTAGCGCTCCCTGGGCCTCTTTGGGGGAGCGTTTGAGTGCTCTGTGCACCCTTTTGGGGGAGAGCTTCCTTTTCTGAGCGAATTTTTGGTTTGTTGAGCTAAAACGGGGAAGAATCCCCTCAATCTCTGAGGTTGGTTGGATTCGAATATGAGTTCAAGGCATGATCTTAGGGAAGATCCACAACTTAAGGAGAAAAATCCTCAACTTATCCCAAATATCTCTCAAGTGGTTGGGCCTCTCAAATATTATATAAGGAGGCCTTCTCATGGTGAAAGAGAAAATGAAAAAGGATAGAGATACCAAACTTATGATCCTATAAGTGGTATTGACAGGAAAAGATTGGAGGTATGAAACATGTGATCTCATAGGCAACATACACATATATGGAGATTGAGAATTACACAAAACTTATGATCCCATAAGTGAGATTCCATCAAAGCAATTTGTGTAGATTACTTGAGCAAAGGGTTTGGACAAGGAGAACTGGAACAAGATGTTGCACCTTCATCAAAGGATTGTAAGTTCTTTTACTTGTTCTTATTAATATATCAATGCTTGGCCTATTTATTTCAAACTTATGTTTGGTTCCACATGAGTTTGTCTTTAGTAGATAGATCTATATTTGAGCTAATCTCAGTAGAATAGAAAGTCCATTGTATCCTCGTTTGTTCTACAGGACCTATTAGGGACTTCAAGATCGAAGCTTAGCTTGGATTTCAAAATGACAAACGTCACTAACAAGGTACATATCTTTCTTATTCTTTCTTGTATATTAGCTTGATTAGATCTAAAGTAATGTCAGTGTCCATAATGGAATTTTCTGCTTTGGAGTTAGGGGTCTAGAATCCAAGAGGAAATCCACTTGTCCGCAGGGGGATTCTCTTGTAATAATCATTGGTAGGTAACCCTAAACCTAGCAGTCAACATTTCATCATTGGTCATTGACTGGGTGGTTTTCCTTGTGTTTGATGGAAAGACATCTATTCACACATTTGGATTTGTGCAGTGTCTTGGATTCCATTAGCCTTATTGGTGGTTTCCTCATTTTTGTCAAAATTTTTCATCACTGGCTGCTATTCAGAAGGTATTTTGTGTGTACTGCTTGCACTTGGCACACACAAATGACGCATAGGGTCATTGGTTCGTGAATATGTTCTTCATCCAATTTCCACCAAATCATGAAGCTCCTGCTTTGTACCTCGTGATGACTGATGAGAGATGCCTTAATTCTCTCCTTTCAGCGGGTCTATTTCCATCAACAACAACCCATTTATTCTGGAAACAAGACCTAGAGTCTTATGAGTACCTTGAGGCTTGCATTCATTAGTGGCAAGCTCTCTCGCCATTGACAGTTGGGAGTACATCAATGTCTCCTAATAGATGGATTCTTTAGGTGTTCAACACCGACTCCTCTATTCACACTTGTAAGAATGTACTCAGTGCCTTGATACCTACTTTCATTATTGGTAGTTTGTCTCGCGTTTGTTAACAATATACATCAATGATTGGTAATCAAATGATGTATCATTGTGTTCGAACTCAACTCCTTTATTCACATGATGTATTCTTGCACCTTTGGCAGATTTTGTATAAGACTTGAAGACATCACTATGTGGTCACAACTTTCCTGAGCTGTTGTTTCCTTTTCATTGGACCAGTACCTATATGAGTTCAATGATCATGAGAGATTAGATTGTACTCCATGGCATACATATATCTTCAGATTGGTTTTGAGACTCGTTCTACTAGGAGTTTTTCGTGACCATGAAAGATATTGTCATATAACCGCATTTGTATTTGCCTATTCATGGCCACAAACACATATTTGGTATATTTTTCACATGGATCTGCAGTGTAATTTTTGGCAGCCATGTATGAAAAATCAGTGCAGAATGTAATGAGAAATTAATTTCGTCTAGCTGGTTCTCTACCACTCCACTTCTGGGTTATTTATAATGTATTTCAACTATCACAGATTCTCCTTTGACCTCACACATTAGGGGGCATCTGTTAGAGCAAGATTTGCCTCACCCTATGCAATATTGTAGAGAGGGACTTTTTCCATTTCCCTATGCAAACTTGTCTTCCCTTTTACTAAAGTCCAGAGACAAAAATATAAATTTTTCCACTTATACGCATCTTTCACCCTATACAACAAGCGTATACGTAGGATGCTCCACTACATCCCACGTACATCAGGATTTTTGCCAGGAAATCAAAATTAAATGTCAGGTTTCCATGTCATGACAAGAGATCTCTGATCCTTGGCCTTACATATAATAGAAACATTTTGACTCGGCCCTTCAGTTGCATTTTGAAGGATATAAAGAAGCCAATTCTGAGTTGTGGAAAGGAAGAGAAAGAATTCAACTTTGAGAGAAAATTTACTCTAGAGAAATTATTTACTTCATACTGAGTCTGCATCCCTCTGTCATTTAAGTCTGAACACAGTGTTCAACCCCCAAGCCCTTCCCTTATTGATGGAGAACCTCATTGTCTCCCTTATATGAGTTTTCCTTTGGTAGAGGATTGAAGTGGTGGAGGCCCAGTTGGAAGGAACTTGGTTTCTAGGTTTTGAACCATGTCGACACGGAAGTCTATAATATTTTCACTTATGTTGATCATTTATTAATAGAAATAATCATTTCCCGTCCAATTGATATCTTGAAAATATATGATTTATTATCCATGGGCATGTTTCTTATGAATATTGATGGATTATGCTATCTAATGTGCTAACCTTTTATATTTTTATCATATACTTGTTTTTTTCATGTTTGTTGAGAACTTGTTGCAGGTATATAGCATTGGGTCAAAGTGCTCAATGGTGGACATCATCGAACATCTGTACGAGGTAGGCCTCTTTATTATCTTTCTTGCACATTAGTTTATATAGCATGTTGTTGGGATAGAGTTGATTTCTGCAGTAATTTCCGTCTGTTGTCGTTCACCCTATCCATAGATATATTTTCCTTGTAACAATGGTAGTGATTGTAATAAAACTTCCTCTTCCTATGTGGCTTCACTAGTCCATAATATGTATTATCCTTTTCTTGGTCCTCCTCCCAGACCCTTAGTATTGAAAGTCCAAATTCCTCAACCATAACCAAACTAGGTATAACAAAATCCGCTTATTCAAGAGTAGGTTTATTCACAAAAAAATGAGTCCAACCCTCAAAATTCACAAACCAATACTTATAATAAGAAAAATAAGGTGAAGAATAAATCAAAAAAACATGATCAAAGAGATCGGATAAATCGACCTAATCAACCTGCAAATATTGGTGGAAAAACATAATCTCACAAACCAAAATCAATTTCCCAATAATCCTCCCAAGAAAGGAAAGAATCCTTAGTTACAAACAAATAATCCTTGTTTTTTTGTGGGGTGTATGGATACTAAACTCATAATTATCCACTCTTATCCAAATCCTTTTTTTTCTTACTTTGGAATAGAGCCTAGGGAAACCCATCAAGCACTTCCCCTCATTTCTAGGATGGTACTCGGGGTAAACCAAATTTTGTGGAAATTTGAGGTTTTTTCGATAGCTTGCTCATTTAAGAGCTCAACATGTCACTTTCAAGAATTGAACCTGGGTGGGGGGCACATCCTTTAACACAAACCACTCATGATAAACTCAATTGACACCCAAATCCTATTAGTTATGGGAAGAATGGGAAGAAGTAGCTAAATTTGAGTTTTCCAATGGATCTCAAGGTGAATATAGTACTCAACCTACACTTCTACTTACTTCTCAACTTGTGGTGTTGCAAAACCCCTTCCCTCAATAATTTTTGGTTACAACACAACCAAGGACATCTCATCCTAATAAACTATCTACATGTAACCCTCCTAGAGATCCCTTATTCCAAAACATTTACATGAACTTTATCGAATTCAATCAGAGTCAAAGAAATCAATATGGTATGCCACCTAAGACTATACCTTATGAAAAGAAGAATGACCCACCCCTAAAAAATGGTCCTTTGTGAATTCCACAACCAAGTGTTGACCCTGCCTCTAAGGTACCAAAAATTCCTTTTTGTTGCACTTCTCATAATCATAATGTAAGGTTTTCTCATAGCTATAGTTTTGTGGATTATTTGGCATAGTCCCCTACCGCCTTGTCCACCTTACAACTCCTTTTGAATTACCCTTTGCAATGAAAATATTTACCCTCTATTTTGGGTGTGGTGCATGCATTGAACACTAGGTTGATTACATTTGACATAGACCAACAAGAACCTTGACTTCCTTCATCCATTTTGTTT
>SNQJ01S0066586.1:49138-74119 GCA_010110895.2 Picea sitchensis
GGCTGGAGAGCCTGTGTGGTTATGAGGTTAGTGAGTCGGGATGAAAATAGGCCATTGCACCTATCCTTGTAAAATGTAATCACACTCAAGTTAATAATAATAATATCACATCGTTGCGCATAGATAGATCAGAAAAAAAGACACAGGGGAATAAACTCCACCGAAAAAGGAAAAAAGGGACTCAGAGTTTAAGAGAGGGGCTAATCCAGGGAATGAGTCACCAATTTGCTAAAGCTAAATTTCTAAAGGTGACAAGTGTCTAGCTTAATGCATGTGATATATATTGTTGGCCTTAGTGTATTTTGAAGGAGGAACTCATTCTTGGAAGGGGGGATCACTCTCATTCCTTGATCATTGAGACAAATTTTCTTCTCATGAGGAATTTGTGTTTAGTTGTATCTTATTTTCTTGCATATCCATGTGCTTAGGAAAACCTATTGGTGGTTGAAGAGGTGTATTTTCAGGCTCGTGGGCATTCTCTCCAAGTGAGTGTTTTATTGTCAAAGAAGCAACTTGTCAGACCTGTGAGCATTCTCTCCATGTGAGAGTTGTTGGGAATTGTTAATATTGGGCATTAGTTGCAGTACTCTGAGACTTCCTATTCAGTTTGTTGTTGAATCCCTGGAAGGGGAGTGGGGAAGATGAATGACTATTGAGGAGAGAAGGGACACACTTCCTGGGGTGGGACAAACATGTGGGGAATGAGGGGTTGTAGATTATTTTTAGTAGTGGGCACCTTGGATGGAGTAATTCCACTATTATCCGAGCTTATGTTAGCATGAGGAATCCTTTTTCCCTGGTGGATTTTAAGCCCCGGCTCGAGGGTGACCTGTTGATCAAATCTTATGAGAAACAAAGTCTATGGTTGGGAGGAACGTCTAAGTTCTGCATACATTTGGTGACTTTTCATAAAAGATAAGTGTTTTTTATGTGCTTGTCTGATTTGTTGTGTGTTTAAATATTTATGTATGATATGGGTTTAATTCTTGTATGACGTTGCAAATAAGTAATTTTTGTAATTTTGTATAATTTTTTTCACACATGTAAGTGTGGTGTTGATATTCAATATTGTAAAGGTTCATTGTGAGTATGATCATTATAATTAGTTATTCTTGTTAAGATAACATTCTTATATTACTCATGAGCCTCTGAGGTGAGGTTAGATTGGCCATGTGCACAGAGAATTACTTTGTGCATGCAAGAGGCTAGATTATCTGTGCGCGTAGGGAAGTAGTCTACATGCACTAGGGAAACATAATTTGTGTGTAATGCCAAAAGGGTTGTGCATATAGTAGTGATTACATGCAAATAAATGTTTGTATGCTCAAAATACTTGTGCACGCAATTGTAATGTGTTACTTACACTATTATAAGTTGTCTTAGAAGAAGGAATTTGTGTGGCATGACCAACTTGGGGTCGTACGCGTTACTTCAAGTATTTATGCGTAGACCAAAGTTAGAGTAGAACCTATGCACTATATTTTGTGAGTAGCACTTCTTAGTAGCAAGATAGGGATGTTACATTTTGGTATCAGAGAATTTCTGTAAGTGTTGGTAATGAAGGATGTTACAGATTAGTTTCAGAGTGCCAGAAGTTGAGTATCAGAATGCCAGAAGTTGAGATTTGTGTGGCGTGGCCCAACCTGGGTGGTTAGGGATGTTACATTATTGTATTAGAGCTATTGGTTCAACATTGGACTCGTATGGGCCAAATATAAACATGATATTGACATGCACACTAGGTATTGGTGCCACACAATGCAGAGTTATTGTGCACATAAAAATACTAGTGAATGGTGCAGGGTTGTGATATGCACAACATACCGATATGAGGGTGTGTGCACTAGAATTTGGGATGTTAAAATAATCCAAGGACTTATAAGGAAGGATTATGAAAAAATGGTGTAGAGTTTTCATGAAGTTGTTGCATGAATTCAAATAAAAAATCTTATTTCATGCACATTTTGCAGAATTAGCAATGATTAGAGTAGGGAAAAATCAACACAAAAAGTCAAAAACTTGGAAGACACATAGAGAAATTACAAGCATGATGATGAGTTCGAGTATTTGTATGTCGGTTTGGGTGTTGATGGTATAGAATCCAAGGAAGAGCACATAAACTTGGTAGAAACCATAAAGGGACTACAAAAAGATGTCCAAATATATAAAGATGATAATGAAAGGGTTATGAAATCCAAGGAGCAACAAGATGGTTTCCATATCATGTTGATGAAAATCTTGGATAGAATAGAAAAGAAAATGGACAAGAAGACAGAGTCAAGCAAGTCAAGGAGTCATAAGTCTCACAGTGAAAGAAGAGAAACAATAAGTGTTGATAGAAAACATCACCACTCACGAAAGAATTCATTTAGGAAAGCTTGCAGTAGCTTAAGTACATCTCCTATCAGAAAGCATAAGAGGAGGACCAGGGTGAAATGAATAAGATCAAGCCTCCTACCTTTGATGGTGAGCACAAGAAGGATGAATATGCAGAGACCTGGTTGTTGGGTATGAGGAAGTACTTTTAGCTATATAATTACTCTGCATAGGCAGAAGGGATAATTTTTATCTATGAGTTAAAAGGAAAATCATCAATGTGGTGGGATCATTTTGCACAAGTGCGACACATTGATGAAAATAAGGTTACTTGGAGGGATTTTAAGAGATATTTTGAAAATAAATACTTAACCAAGAGATACTATGAGAAGAAAACAAAGGACTTCTTTGAACTCAAGCTCGTGAGTATGACAATAGACAATTATGAAAGAATATTCTTAGAGCTGTTGAAATATGTCGCATTCATCAAGGATGAGCAAGTTAAAATTCATAGGTACCTGAGTGGCTTGCCCTTATTTATCAGTGAAAAGATACAATATGACGACCCTAAGACATTGAAAGAAACCGTAAGACATACTACATGTCTTTATGATCAGCAAAAGGGAAGACCGACTTTCCAAAATGCCTGGGAAGACAAGATGAAAAGAATGGTGGTGTTAAGGTCCTAACCCGCACATAGGTAGATCAATGTATTCAGATGTAATAAAGGTCAATATTAATAAGACCTTTCAATAAAATAGAATAAGGCTGTAATAAAGGTCAATATTAATAAGACCTTTCAATAAAATAGAATACAGTAGATGTAAGAAGACCTATCAGAAGCTTCCCCGCCGAAGGATCTTCCTCTAGATGCTTCTTTTGTATAAATAGGAGCCGAGGGTATGAGAACCAGTTTGATATTATTGTAATAGAGCGCTGCTCGACTGAGTTGCCCTCTAAGAGGCCTGTGAACATTGCTATCTTATTCAAAGTGCCATTTCTGTTGCCATTTCGTATATCATTTCCGTGTAATGTGAAGATTATGCTGAATATTTCATCATATTCCTCGGCCATTTCTATATTTCGTTTCTGTTCTGCATATTTTATATATCTGGTATCTTGCAAGTGGTAATTTTCAGAGCACTTTCCTTGGCAGGAATTGTGTATTTTTTTCAGGGTAGAGACGATTCCGCGTCTTTAAGCCACAGAGATCTGTCATTACGCATATAAACCTCACAAGTTGAGGGATTCATATACACGAGGAAATACAAGTGGTTCTGTTTCACGCCTGCCTTTCCACCCTGTAACTCCTGTTGGTACCTCTCTGAGTAGAAAAGATAAGACAACACATGTGTACGGACTGCCTATAGGATTTGAAGCCCTCCAGATAAACTCTATCGCTCACGGACTTATAGTGTCACCGAGAACAAGACTCGAGAAGATACTCTCTAGTACCTGGGTATTTGGGTAGTACGGATAAGGGTACTGTCTATCCTCCTTAGTTAGTGCCCAGATATTAAATGAGCACTAATGTTGACCTCAAGACGATATCGAGAGCTTACAGCACTTGGCAAACCCTTGTCTGTATAACCCTGGAATACCTAACCCTTTGGGGAACATAAACAATATAAAACAAATTAACCGGCGAGATCTATTAACCCGCATCTGTATTCAAGTTGCTAAGGAAAAACTCCCTGTTTCAAAATTAGGGGATTTCAACAATGCAACAATATTCAGACGAAAGAAAAAACCCAAAAAAAAAAAAAAAAAAAAAAACCCGGAGTCTGGAAATTTTTTCACTAATATTTGAGACCCATCCCATTAGATTCCTCTCTTCACCCCCATCACTTTCCTCCATATCATTTTTCCAAAGTAAAAACTTTCAATTCTTCACCGCATCTTTCTGCTACCAGCACTCCATTTTCTAAATTACATTATTTGAGACCTATTCCATTATATTCATCTATTTTCCTTATCACTTTTACTCCATATCATTTTTCTGCAAAAATTTGACCCCACCTGCACCTTTTCACAGGTTCAATTCGTCATCACAATTCCAAACTCCAGAATTCAAGAATCCATAGAGTCTCTTCAACACCTCAAGTAACATTATTTTACTTGAGACCTAACAACAAGAAGTGCAACAACTCGCTGCTACTATTGCCTCCATCATGATGCTCCATGAATGTCTCCATTCAGATAGCTATGAAGTCCAAGAATGGCGGAAGTCAAAATGAACTTGAATCTGAGCCGCTGTAGCACTCTGCACCAAACTCAAAATCCTCTCGATGACCCTTTCTCGAAAGGATGCACCTAAAATTACTGAAGGTGAAACTTCTTCCATTCCTTTCAACCACACATCACTTTCTAAGGGACATAATGCCTTCCGAGGGTGGGATGTAACTAAATTTGATGGCTCAGACCCCACTGGTTGGTCACATAAATGGAACATTATTTTCTCTCTACAACATTACATCATGACTTGGCCAAGACTCGTATGGTGTTCTCCATCTAGATTAAGAACGCTGGCAATGGTGGCAATGGAGAAAACTTCTCATCAAGGATATACGTTTGGACCCAATTTGTTCCTGAGCTTTATGAATGCTTTGACACTGACACTAACCATTTGGGCCGTTTGACAAAATTGAAGGAATCAGGCACAGTCAAGACTTCATAGCTGTATTTGAGCCAGTCTGGCTTTCAATGAGGGCATGACTGGGATGCTTTCTTTCGAGAGTGCTTTATCAGTGGCCTAAGGAGGAGGTTAGCCTGAACCTCATGGCTCGGACCTACGACTTGGGTGGAGGCTACCAAAAAGCCAAAGAATCACAACAAAATTGTTTCCACTCAAAACCGTAAACCTTCCTTTTCCCGCGCTACTTCCCTAAACTAGTAAAACCACTACTCCCTCCACTCCCTTTAAAATCCAAAAATTTGACCTGCTGAAATGGCTGGAACGGCTAAACTCAAAGGCCTCTGTTATAACTGTGGATGATTAAATATTTCCAGGCCACAAATGTAAGGCAGAACAAAATCTCTTTATGGCCATCTCTGAGGATATTCAAGAAGACGATGATGACACTTCCCTGCTCCTCGCAGTCACCAGAAACTTCTGAAATAAACCTTCCTTCCACCCCTCCTAAGAACCCATCATTTCCCCAATGCTCTCACCGGCTTCTTCCCCCAACTCCTCAAGCTAATCGGTTATATCAAGCACAGAAAGGTCATCATCTTCTGGTTGATAGTGGCAGCACTCCATAACTTTATTCATCGTTGACGCCCAATAAACCCACTGCCATATCCATGCTATTAATAATTTCCAAATCATGATCATTAAATTGGTGGCTCTATAGTAATGTGGAGGGCTGTGAAATGTGCTTCCTAAATAGGTGACTACAAACTCAAATCCCATATGTTTGCTATTGACATGGGAGGTTATGACAGGTTGGGTGCCGAATGGCTCAACCTTGGGTCCCATTCTCTCATGGATCTCTAACTTAAATCCATGCAATTTGGACCAATAAGGAAGCCAAACATAAATTCTAAGGCATCACTCATGGTTCTGAAATCATCGTCTCCAATGTATGGAGAAATTGCTCAAAAGGGTCATCTGGGTGTCATAGCCTAACTCCATGCCATTCAAGCCACAGAGATCCCACCCATGCCCAAAGACCTCCAAGCCCTCATTTCTAAACATCAAAAAGCCTTCTCCACTCCCCAAGGAATCCCTCTCCCCGCTGGGTGTCCATGGGATCATTCCATTCCCCGTCCCAGAAGCCTTCCCCCAACATCATACGTCCATATCGCCACCCCTTTGGCTCAAAATAATGAAATTGAAAATGGTCCAGGAACTCATCATTTCATCCGGTCCTAGTACGAAGTCCCATTCTCCCCAGTCAATGGTACTAAAGAGGTGTTGTTGCCCATGCATCGTGTCCCGACTTCAGGTTCTCAATAAACTCACTCATCAAAGACAATTTCATTCCGGTCATTGATGACCTCTCTGGATGAACTGAGTGGTGCCTAATTCTTCACCAAACTTGATCTTTCACTGGATATCACCAAATCCAGATGAAAGAGTCCAACATTCCTATGATGGTCCCTTTCGCATTCATGAGGGCCAATTTCACGAAGCCTTAGCTCATGCCTTGCTGTGTAATGCCCTCCACCTTCAGAGCCTCATGAACTATGTCTTCTGTCCTTTTCTTCATTTTGTCCTAGTTTCTTTGATGATATCCTTACATACAACAAGACATGGAAAGATCCATCTGACTCCATGTGGGATCAAGTTCTCACCACTACCACAAAGACCTTTCTCAAACAAATTAAATGTTCTTTTTGTGCATCCAAAGTAGAATACTTGGTCATCTAGTGGGCAAGGATTGGGCATCAGGCGGACTCCAAAAAAGATCGGCTTATGCACATTGGCTGCACTTAAGACTCTTAAAAGTTTTCATGGATTTTTGGGCCTCATAAGGTATTATCGCAAGTTTGGGCTAAGAACTATGGAAAGATTGCAAAGACCTCTCACGGATTCCTCCTTAAAATAACTCTTTCACTTGGAACCCAGCAGCTGCCTCGCTTTTCAAATTTTGAAGATGGCTATGTGCAATAATTCGGTTCTTGAAGTTCTCCCCGATCACAAAGACATTTGTGTTGGAATGCATTTTCGTGAAAGGCATTGGCGTTTTCCTTATGCAAGTGGCCTAATTTTGGCCTTTACGAGCAAAACAACTGTCTGAAAAGAATTTGTGAAAACCTATTTATGAAAAATAAAATGTTGGCCATATTGTATGCCATGTATCTATGGCATCCTTATCTCTTGGGGAAACGTGTCCAAATTAAGACAGACCATAAAGCCCTCAAATACTGAACAACGTATTTCCTCACAGGAGAAACAAAATGGGTCACTAAGATCTTGGCTATGATTATGATCATTTTAGCAAGAAGGGCAAAGACAATGTAGTGGCAGATGCAATTGTCCTGGAAATAATATGAAGATGAGGACCCTTTTTTCTCATTCTTCATTGTACCCTCGATTACAAGTTGTGCACCTCAGAATGGCTGCAAGACCCCAAAAAAGTTCTTCCATCTAATTCAGCAATCAGCAGAACAATGCCCCCAGGGTACTCTTTGGCTTCAGGATGAGCTGATACAAGGTCGCTTGTACGCAGGCGGCAACAATCCAAGCTCAAATCCACGGTACTGAAGCCTATGCTACACCTACACCTGTGGTTCACCAAAACATATGATGAGTTAACACGCCTTTTTCTGGGATGGTATGTAGAAACAGGACATCTGTAAGTTTGTATTGAATGTGAGGTATGCTAACGCATCAGAGAAACAGTCAAATCTCCAGTCACACTCCAAATTAAGTTTCCAATTCCCCTGATATTCAAGACATATCTATGGATTTGGCTTACAGGCTTACCCAAATCAGTGGAATAACCAGTGATAATGGTGGTGGTGGATCGTTCTTCCAAATATGCTCATTTTTTGTGTCACCACCCATTTACTGCATTCACGGTGGCCCAAATTTTCATGGATCAGGGTCTTCAAGCTTCATGGCATCCCAAACTCTATTGTTTCCATCGAGACCCAACTTTCACAAGCACTTTTGGCAAGAACTGTTTAAGCCATAAGGCACACAATTGTATCTCATCTCAGCTTATCATCCCGAAGATATCAAAACGAAGTCGTCAACAAGTGTTTGAAACCTATCTGAGGTGCTTTTGCATCGAAAATAAATAACACCAATGGGTTCTAATGGTTACCTCACCAATGGTGGTACAAATACTATATCCATAAAACCACTTCTCGTGATGACTCCTTTGGAAGAAGCTGTAAGGATGGCTTACCATCAGTTCTCTCATAATGACATCGGGTAACTTCTTAAAGGTCCAGGTGGTCGACCAAACACTTACAGTCAGAGAGATATCCTTCAATTTAAAGAGAACTCTGGACAAGTGGCCTGTAATAGAATGGCGAGCAAGCAGATCAAGGTCGCCTGAACGCCAATTTGTAGAAGGGAATCAGGTGTTTCTACAAATGCAGTCCATATAAGCAAACTTCCTTCAAGGCTGAGCAGTGCCTGTAGCTAGCACCCAAATTTTATGGTCTCTTACACAGTCCTCTAAAGTGTGTGGGACAAATCACATATCAGTTAGTTCTGCCCAACAAATGGAGCTACATCCTGTTTTTCATTTTTTATGCTTGAAGAAGGTGATTGAACCAGGTGCCAACTTCAACCAACTCTTCCAGAGTTAGCTGCAGAAGGATCCAATGGTCACAAACCGGAAGCAGTTTTGGACTAGAGGGAGCGCCGCCTGCGTCAGAGAACCATCAAGGAAGTGCTAGTATGTTGAAAGATATGACTCAAAGAGATGCAACTTGGGGAACCAAATTTACTCATTCAAATAGCTTCCTGACATCTCAAAATTTCCTTTGAGGACAAGGTTGTTTTTATGTATGGACATGTTAAGGTCCTAACCCGCATATAGGTAGATCAATTTATCTTTGATGTAATAAAGGTCAATTAATAAGACTCTTTCAATAAAATAGAATACATGGATGTAAGAAGACTTAATAGAAGCTCCGCTTCTAGAAGTATCTTCCACTAGATGCCTTCTTTTTAGTATAACTAGGAGCCGAGGGTATGAGAACCCTAGCTTCATTATTATTGTATTGAGCTGCTCAACTTCTGAGGTTGCCCCTTCAAGAGGCCTGTGAACATTGCCATCTAAATCAAAGTGCCATTTGCCAAGCACTGTATATCATTTGCATTGTGAAGATTGTTGATATTTCATCAAGTTATTCCTGCTATTTCTCTAGCATTTCTGTTTCTTTGTTCTGTATATTTTGAGTATATCTGGTATCTTGCAGGTGGAACAAAGAAAGAAGGGGATTAATACACCCTTTTTCAAAAATAGTGTGCAAGGAAATCCAACTCCCAAGGAACCTGTGACTTGTGACGATGGGGAAAAGACTAAGGAAACAACTCATTCAATGTTGGGATTGTGGTAGACTTATTTAAGGAAGACTGTCTCAAAGAGGTGATAAAGAGAGGATTGTGTACAATGTACAACAAGCTACGACAATTGAAGACATGGGAAAAAATGCACCAAGGATCTACACATCCCTAGATAATAAGCAAGCAGAGTATCCATTCAAGAGACATGGTTGAAGTGGAAGGTAATACTAATGACCAACCCATTGTTATTTTTAATTGATTCAGGGAACTAGTCATGAAGCATTCATCTAGATCCTAAGATGGTGAGATTCCAATTACTAAGAAGCAAACTTGGAAAAACCCTTAGATTCGTAGAATTAACTATAAACTTGAAAATAAAAATAAATTCTCTGTAAAATTAAATTCTTTATTTTAACGGGAGGAAGCTATCAATATATTTTAATAAATCAGTAAACCTTGATTCGTGGAATTAACTATAAACGTGAAATTAAAAATAAATTTTCTGTAAAATTAAATTCTTTATTTTAACGGGAGGAAGCTATCAATATATTTTAATAAACTAGTAAACGACAACTAATACCTTGAATATAAAAATTAACTCTAAAATTTAAAATTATAAAAAAAATACAAAAAATAATTACAAAATCTCAAATACAAAATGTATTAGTCACATGGCTTTAATGCTTCTTTAAACTTGATCACGTTATTTAGTACCTACCAACAAAGTAGGTAAGCAATTTATAGAAGGTTGATGTTTCACAATATAATTATCCAATACCAAGATTTATCAGAAGGTGTTCCATCTCACACTAAGTGTGATGTTTGCTTTAGTGTTAAAAAATTAAAATGATTAGTATCTTTCATAATATAATATTCATTTTCATAATATAATATTCATATGATCATTATTCTCATGTTTTATGGATATGTGTGCCATGTTTTATGGATATGTGTGGAAGAACATTTTTCATGACGAGTAACCATTTTTTAAATATATCTTGAAAATTTATATATTTTATTTGAAATACAAATAGAGTTTGAATAATGTTGATTTGATATTTAAATTCATGTTTTTAAATAATATTTATGGTTGGATTTTAGGTGTTTCTTTCCCAATCCAACACATAACGGTATTGAACTTTTGTAATCTAATAAAGGAAATTTACACATTAATTCATTAAGCTAATTAAAATTGATTATAATAATATTTATATTGAATAAATAAAATAAAATTAATTTTTGATTTATCATATTATTTTTATAATGAAATAACTTGAAATAATATTTATTAGTTTATTATTATTATGAATTAACAAAATATCAACATCAATATTATTACAAATCATTTAAAAGTTATATATAATCTCTTTAAAATTAGATGAAAAATGTTCCTATGCTTTTATTTATCACATATTTTATCTCATTGCACTAAATATAATTCCTGATTAGATTTGTCCTTCTTTGAACAAGTTATATTTTCTTATTTCATGATTATTATCAATGATAAATAATGATTATTTTCCTAGGACTTTTCTTTGCGTAGATATGAGAAATTTCTTTCATGTAAAAGAAAATACCAATGCTTAAATATAAAAATCAAATGGTAATTTGTTGGGTGGGATGGTGACTTTCAAATTTTAATGTGAATGAGAATATAACCCTTAACATGCATTAGGGAGGACCATGGTCATGTGTTTAATAATTATTGAAATTTCTTGACATCTTTGAGAATATTGTGAAATCAATATAGAAGAAGAAATAAAATCCAAAAGCATTACTAAGTTTTAATCCATTATTCTAATAGCATATAAAAAAATTGCTTGAGGAGGGCTTCCCGCCGCTCTCTATACCTAGACTTGTGCTGCTAATATCAAAATGGCCATTGCATTGGCTTTGTTCATGGTGGATTCCTCCTATTTTTATTTTATTATTTGCCCTTTTGGGAAGAAATTAGATCATAAGGGGTTTACAGATAATATTGGAGATACTATGCATTGGAGTAGTAGCTACACCTTTGGGTTTAAAGGTTCTTGGGAAATGGGTATATGGTGCTTTGCAAGGGCTCGTTTGGATAAAGTGGGGATTGGGAAGTTATATTCTTGATAAACATTTCTCAGGACTTCACAATCACAATTGGGGAGTTGTAGTATATTCTTTTGCGTTCTTGCTAAATGCAATTTTGGCTGGAATTATGACTTAATAGAGGCCTTTTTGGCTGTGGAAGGAGGATTATTTGTTTTCAAGATCATATCATTACATGTTTGTTATCCACCATTGTGAGAGACTGGACATTAATATAAATTATGATAGTAATGGCTTATCCTTTCGTTACATCTTTCCTACAAAATTTTAATAAACATCTATTTTATGAATTTTTCATAGCATGTTATGTTTTTCTTATATCTCTTTTAGTATTTTCATCCATTATATTAAGTAAAATGTGAGGGTATATACAAAATTGAGAATTTTAGTAGAGAATCAACAAAACCAAGTTCTACCTATAGGAACATTAATCCAACACATTGATTGAGCAATACATATGGAAAGCACATAACACTCCAAAGTTTATGTTTCAATTTGATTTTTTACATCAGACAGGAGAGGAAACTATCATCAAAGTGGAGTAAAATGGTGAGTAGGTGGTTTTCTAACCCACAAATATGTGTGTGGTGTGTGTGAGAGGGAGTTAGAGATCTAAATGTTAAAGCACTCTGCCACACCATGTGAGAAGAAGGAAAAGTTGAAACTTGAAATATTGAGATTCTTAGTAGTAAGGGATTGTTGAATTTCAAAGGTGTACTAAATTTATCCATTAGAATGCCTAGATTTTTATATGAAAAAAATAGCAAACAAGAAAAAAACTAGTTCTAGTAATTTTGGTAATTAATTTATTTTTTATAAATTGGTTTGACTAAGTTTTAAGAATCACTATCTTTAAATATACTTTATTTAGCATTATTATTTGAAATTAAAATGCTGAACACACCTTTTAAACAATGTTAAATCCAAATTCTATTAGAGAAATAAATCTATGACCAAGATAGTATTGCACTGTGAATCTAATCTTGTAGGAGGAATTGTCTAAACCAAAGTATATTTTTTATCAGAGATATTATAAATTATTGTGTCAGACATTAAGTAAAACAATACTTTTTCTTAACATGAATGATGATCTAAATATAAATCCTCCCATTTTTTTCTTTTGGTGGATTTGGCAATTAGGGTAGGCTCATACTCGTGTGTCGCTATAACCTTCAGTTGCACTGCTACATACCCCAAGCATGGCACATGATTAATTTGAGGTTTCAGTCCGATGACCTCACATAATAAAGTGCATTAACAGTGCACTCCATCACCAACTGATCTACACCCTCAGGGGCAAATGAAATCCTCCAATTTAATATCATTTTGTATTCATGATTTTTTTAACTTAGATTCCTAGAGGCTATTAATTTATGTGAATGTAAATTGAATGGCACTAAAAAATGTTGGAACACCACAAATATTTCTTTGGGTTTAATGGGACAATGGTGAAGACAAATTTCAACACTAACATGAGTGGATTAATTGAGGAAGGTCACCACCCATGACAAGGATTTTTTACCAATTCCATTTTCATCGATGAGCTTGAAATTGTATGTTTACCAATTCCATTTGCAGTGATGAGCTTGAAATTGTTGGTTATTAATCCATAGGTGCAGATCGAGGTGGAGATGATATGGTGTTTCATGTTAGCTAAAACATAATATTCAGAGAAAAATGAATAGAATATAGTTGGGGAAAGAAAATAAAGAGATAAATATAGATAGAAATATAGCTATGGAAAGAAAATATACAATGCCAGAATTAGAAAATAACAACAGTAAACAACTTTTGTTAGTATTCAAATCTAGATGCAATGTTCACTTCACTTCTTTAAGGGGGAAACCTCAAACATAAGCATAGCCAAAATCCAATATATTCACTTGAAAACCTATTATGTAACTTCTACCACTTTATATAGTTTCTAATTAACCAAAACTATAACCACCTAATGGACCTCCATTAATGAGGCCTCAACCAATAACTAGTGGACCTTCTTTAAAGAGACCACCTTACATTTATTGATCACACACTCTAAATACCATACTTTGCCTTATTTAATAGATATGGCCCTCAATACATTAAATAACAACCTATTCCACTAATAAGGGGAGTTAAATTGGGACCTTAACATTCCCTCTCCCTTAAAAGGATACTTTTCCTCAAGGAAGGGAGAGGAGAAAAATTGGAGGAGAATCTCTACTAGTTCTGATGTAGCATCTTTAGGCCATGTATCCTTCCATTGTGTGAAAATTTCTCATAGAGTTTGTTGGACAAGACGATGTTCATGTTTTTCAAAAACAACCTCATGCTTCAACCAAGAAGAACTCCTCCTCATCCACCTTGGAAGGTCACTTGAACTCTGCAATTGGATCCAAGCACTTTCTTCGAGAAGGACACATGAAAGAATGGGTGGAGCTTAGAATTGTTGTGTAGAACCAATTTTTAAGCCACTAGGCCTATACATTTGAGTATAATACAAGAAACTAAAACTTAGGAGCTAACTTATGGTGGATTTTCTGCTTGTTTGGTGTCTTCTTATACAGTTGGAGATGCAAGAATGTTGGATCCCCTTCTGGAAAATGTAATTCAAAGATTTATTAATCAACCTATTTCTTCATGTAAATTTGAGACAACACCAAATTAGCTTTGAGGATGTGAATAATGTCAGCATGGGATGTCAAGGTGTTATCCACCTCATAAAACTTAGAGATGGTTTCTAAGTATGAGAACACTAAAATGTGTGGTTGTTCATAGATTTCCTCAAAGGGGGTCATTTTATTAGCACCATGATAAGTATTATCGTAGCCCTATCAATCCAGGGGTAACCATTGGACCCATTGGGCTTTGTCAATCTAAAGAAAAAAATGTAAATAGCTTCCAAACATTTGCTGACTACTTATGTATGCTGCCTACTGTTTTGGGGAAGATATGCTAAAGGAGATCCAATTGGATAACTTGAAGCCAAAGAAACTCCTCATGTTAGAAATTTCTAGTGAAGGTGGATCATGATTAGTCATAATGGATTTAGAATTCCATGGAGCTTACAAATATTATCTGTGAAGAATTGTTCTATGGTGGAGGAATTAAAGGAGTTATATAAGGAACATAAGTGAGCATATTTGAAAAGGTGATTCACAATAATCATGATCACTAATTTGTTGCTAGATTTCAGTAACCCCATAATGAAAATCTATAGAAATGTTAGTGCAAATGGTGGTAGGAATGAGTAAGGGTTTGTTGACGTAGACAAAATTCCTCATATGCCCCCTTTATTTACTTTTATCTCTTAAGTAAGTCACCCATACTTTGTGGTGTCCTAAGATAGAGATGATTATGTGGTAAAACAAGGATTCTAGGGTTACCTCGTGGGATATTGAGTTTTGAGAAAGGGTATTCATGTCCTTGGTTAGCTTTACCATGAAGGCCTCAATCATGTTCAAGGCTCTAGTTTCTTTTACCAGATGGTCATTCATTAAATCAATCGTCACTTTAGATGAAAATCTAGCATTCACCCACCTTTCCTTCTTGTTTCGTTCTAATTCTGAGGAGACTTATTCATCTGACTTTAGATGGCCCATTTCTTCAATTTAGGGTAGATGAATTTTGAATGTCAAAATGAAATATGCTTTATGGAGTTTGGCATAGATATCTAGAGAATTCATTCACTCCTTTTCAATATTCTCCCCGACTTGGTGGAAATTCTTTAATGTAGTGTATTTGATATTGGTCTCCCATTCTGTCATTCGTGGAAAATATGGCAGGGCATTAGGATTTTCTGTTATCCATCACTTCATATCAATAGAACATTCCCTAATTGTGGCAAATTTTGTGTTCTTGGTTTGGATGTTGTTGAGTTGAGCCATGATCTGGGAAGCTTTCTCCTAGAAGGACTGGAAACCTGTGTACATATATTTTTCTAGATTTTGGAGTTCTTTTCTGACTCCTTTTGTACATGCATTGAACTCCTTAATGTTTTCGTGGTCACTTTTGTAATGTTATACTTCTTCCTCTAGTGACCTTATTATTTTATTCTTCCCTTCTATCTCATGCAACAATTTTTTGAGGTTTTTCTCTGATGCTTGAGTGAAGGTGACACCAGGTGAAGCGATGGATAGAGGATCATCAATAACATTTTTTGTCACCTCTGCTTCAATCATCATTGATAAAGGGGCTACCTTAGCTACTGGTCTTTTTTTTTCCTGCAAAATAATATCACCCGAGTCCTTTTCGAACCCGAAGGAATTTAGATTGGCCACCTTCCAAGATTTTAATAGTGTATAGGGCCCCAATCCCAAATCGCCTAATGGGAAGTGTCATCCAGTGAGAGGGATGATCGTTGATGACCTTGGAATGTCCATATACATGTAGTCCATGTCAAGGTCTCTTCTTCTTCTTCTTCTTTTTGTGCTTCTACCTCTGCTGCTACTCTCTGCTTTGATTCAATTTTTGTTGTTTCTTCGACTGTTACTTTCTCTTATGCTTCAACTTTCACTTCCTCTTCTTGATTTTGTGCTCACTCTTCTTCCTTCATCTTTTGTTCTTCATCTCTTTGCCTTTTGTAGTGTCAGCTGCTTTCTCTCTTTCTCCTTCTTCTCTCTTTCTTCTCTCTCTATTTTCTTCCTTCCTCTTTGTTTAGTGTTGCCTTGGATACCTCTTCCTCTTTCTTATTTTACTCTTGTTCATCCTTCAACCAAATTTATTCTTCTTTCCTTGTATCTTGTTCTTCTCTATATTTCTTTTCATATTCTACTTTACCTATGTGTTGAGAGTTGATCCATCTCCTAAAGACAAATTGTTGAAGCAAAATCTTCCTGACAGGTAGAAGATTCCCCAAAGATAGGACTCTGTAACTCTAAAACAGAAAGCCATCATGGTCACTAACTTCCTTTTATACCTACACAAACTAATGCACGAAGAGGAAGGAGGAAAGACGTACCTTTTACTGGTGTTTTGTCCCTGCACGCCTGAGTTGAATCTAATCTTGAGCTCCTCGATAAGCCCTGTAGACAAACAAAAGTATAACCACTCTTATATTCTATCGAGATTAGTTCAAGCAGACCTATCTACTTAGAGACAAATTCATGTAAAGTCAAACACAAATTAGAAAGAAACAGGGCCAAGAATATTACATTAATGAGGACAAAATGTTAATTACAGCCATAGATGGAATGTAGTAGTTTTGTCAAGTTCTCCTTGCCTAACCCTTGCCCAAAATCTCCACAATCGGAATGACGACAACTTCACTGATTACTCTCCACCATTTCACTATGTGTTTCCTATGATATCACAGGTTTCATGAGAGAAATTCTTCCCCAACACCACTTATGATCTCATAAGTCGTGATAGAACAGAGAAGAATTGGAAGCATGAAACCTATGATCTCCTTTTCACCATAAGAAACCCTGTTTATAGGGTTTAGAGAGGCTCAACCACTTGAGATATTTTGGGGTAAGTTGAGGATTTTCCTCCTGAGTTGAAGGAGTCTCCTAAGATCATGGTTGGACTAGGATTTGAATCCAACTGCCTTCCAAGATTAAAAATATATTTCCCCCATTCTTCTCAAAAAAAACCAACTGCTGCCCAGAATAAGTAGCACTCCCTCTGTAAGGGATGTCGAGCTATAACGCCTCCCTAGCAAGGTTTAGGGGATGCCATCACTCCCAAAGTAGTATCACTCTTCAAAATGGCAGAGGAAGTGTTATAACGCTCCCTAACACTTTATAGGGGCGCTAGCACTCCTAAGAGAAGTATAGGGGAGCGCTCCCCTCAAAAACCCAAATTCAATGGTTCTTCCAGATGGCAAGAGGTACATAACTCCAGCTAACCATTCCTCATCTTCCAAATCAAGGTTTGAGGTGCTTCAAGTGTCCTTTTGATGTTGTTATAGATAATGCATATGCTACTTATAGAAGTATTCTTCTTGACACTTGCGACACTTGTGAGAAAATGCGAAGACTTCATGATACACTTGTAATGACGACACTTGTGACACTAATGAAGTGAGTAATTTCAATGTGTACAGATTGGTCCCCAAAGTATGAAGTTAAGAAGACGAGAACTGATAACTGAAATTCTTTGTAGACTTTCAATCAAGGGTATAGATGTAGAGAACTTAATAGAAGCTGCACACAAACATCCAAGAAGATATGACATGTTTCAAACCCAAGGCAGGCATACCTATGCTTGGGTGATCAAGAGACTTGCTAGATATGGCCGCTATAAAATACACCGCGGATCCATAATTGTATTGATAAAAGGTATACCCACTGAAGAATATAGTGTGGATCTATAATTTGATGACCTGAGAACTAATCGTAGCCACAAGAAATACATAATGGATCTGCTGAGGATGACAAGACATAGCCATGACCAATACAAAGTGGATCTATGTGGATGATATGTGCCACTGCTCAAGAGAAACTCCTTCAACCTAGGAAAAGTACATATCAGAGTGGTCACTCAACCCAGGTTCTTCTTTGTACTGATCCTGATGTGTAGTACGAATCTAACCATGAATAGATGTCTTGATGTCAAACATGCAGGCAGAAACCACTTGATTGTCGGTCAATGATGTAAACTAGCAAGTGCTGTAGGAGATCACTCATTAATGTCAATGATTCCTAAGGTACTTAGTACATTCCAATAAATGCGGAATGGATGAGCTGAGGTCGAAAATCTATGGAATCATCCAATCAGAATTAAATGATGTAAACCCACTGTCGAATGAGGAAGCCTGTCATTGAGGCATGCAGGTCCCAAAGTACTAATTGGTTTCTAAGTCTCATTCCCTGATAATGTGTTGAAGTTGACAAGAATAATAGACTCGTCGAAGGAGGGGCTTGATGTATCCCCATCAATGATACGAAATAATGGACACAGATGTAATTGGTAGATCAAATGAATATGGACTGACACGGCATTGAGACAAGATATTTGTGATGGTTGACTCGAGGTGAATACTTCCCTTGAACACCGAGGCACAATGGTAGAAACATGACATGACCAAAAACACGATGATGCAATGGATATTGTGACTTTCTTCAGGTGACCCAAAGGAGTAAGAAAAAATATCAAAGGATTGGTCTAGTGCAGAGGTTCAGTGGATTAAAAAATGTGCAAAGACAAAGTGTCGTCTTCAAGGGAGACCATAAGAGTTAATTGGTAATGTTCTCAAAATTGCTTGGCTTCTTGCTTCTTTTAATTTTTCCCCATCCAGATAGACAAGTAATTCTTTTTTATTTAAGGACTGGAGGGAGGTTAACATGCTCAATATAACTCACCTTTCACAAGTTCCTCTTCCTTTGTTTAACAAACTGGAAGAAGTAAGGTTTGGTCCTTGTGATAATCACAGCTGACATGTTTGTTTTAACGAGTCCAGCGACAAGAAAACCTAAAAGTTTTTCATGATTATAAAGTCTGAAAACACTTAAAGAGAACTCTCACCTTTTCATAAAGTAGTCTGATGAGACTGAAAGAGAGATAAACTATCACTCAATAGACGTTTTATTCAAATACTTTAACAAGCATGAAGAGAACAAGGTACCGCTAATCTTTTCATCTTTAGAGTCCAAAAGAACTTAAAGATGATTCCAATGTTGTCCTTTTCGTAATGGTAGTCTCTAATGAGGACGGAAAAGAGATAAATTATCACTGTAAAGACGCCCTTTCAAACCTTTTAATAAGTGGGAAAGGAAGAAAGATCACTCGCACCTTTTCTTTCATGTTTAGAGAGTCCTAAAAGAGATTAAAGGAGACTTAGGGTTCCTTTTTTTGTGTATCCACACAGGTCTGAAAAAGAGATAAAAGTCTACTCCGGATGCATTCTCATGCATTTACTTTGAGCACGAAAGAACAAAGACTAAGATTGGTATGCCCCCAGCATGAAAGCAGAAAGAACAAAGACTAAGCTCGGAGCATGCTCCAAAGCATGAAAGCCAGTGGCTTAACTCTAGAAAGATCATCAAAGACTAGAGACATACCCTCCAAGATTCAACTCATTCATTGACTGTGAGGTTGCCACCAATTTCTACTTGATGAGAAAAGGATGTGGATGAAAAGAAGATCCAGAGAGGTGACTGCTTCATTTTAATGAGCTTGATACGTAGAAAAGAACTATGCCTGGCTAAGCCTCCCATTCATTTTTAGTGAGCTTCCATTACAGAAGAGAAAACTATGCTCAATTTCCTTCTTGATCATGGCTTCCAAGAGAATAACGTTCTGGTGCCGATACTCATGTCAAGGACAAACTTAGTCATGGATTCCGTGGATATCTTCATTGGATGGAAGATAATCACTGAGAAGGAACACATGTCCAGGGCTGCGATAGGATAAGGAGATCATGCTCCAATAATCCTACCAAAGAAATCACCATGTCCACTACCAGATCCAAATCGTCGGAAGCTGAAATCATGGGAGATGATGAAAATCAACACCAGGAGGGGAGATAGAGGGTACATCTGCCCAAATTTCTTCACAAGGGGAAGAAAAGAGGACTGCGGATAGCCATATCCCCGGAGGTAACTTGTCAATGTGAAACATCTACGGAATAGATTCATCTGAAGGAAAAGTTGGGGAAATGTAGTTGATCGCAGACGACAAGGAACTAACCGTGATGGCATCGAGGAAATGTCAAGTGCCAATAGATGTTGGTCATCCGACGAGGGAGAATAAAATTGGATAGAAACGTATGATGTCTCAGCTGGACTAAGTGGCAAGGAAAATACTTAGTGCATCGGATTCCAACGAACAAGGTACAATCCATGGGTTAGACAATCCCAAAGATTGATAAGTCAAGGTTTAAACTCATATCGATGGTGGAAATATGATGGGTAGTCGGTGGATGTTGGGTATGTGTTATATTCTTTGCATGTGTGTGTGTGTGTGGTGACCATATACGACAACTGCGTCTGACGATCCTGCGTGTTGGTTTTTTCTATTTTTAGTGGATTTGTAAATTCATCCCGGATTAAGGATTAGGATTTTGGTATCTACGGAATACTCAAAAACATTGTACATATTGTATGCTGAATGGTGAAATTTTGATATAATCAAAATAAGAAAGGTTTTCCCAGTTGAGGGTTTCCGTATAAAATCTCTGTGTACTCTGTGAATGGTTTCACGGATTAATTCCATGTATTGGTTTAAGAATCCATATGTAATTGTTTTACTTCGTAGGTTTTAAAACCCTTACAGTGGAAGCGGAAAAATCAAGGTACCCATGAGGCTAGAATATTTAGTAAGCCAACACCAATGCTTCATACATGATCTTGTGGTCTCCCAAGAAACGAATATTGTTGGTAGCAGGAACACGGGCATCGGTCGTGCAGAAATCCAACTTATCAGCAATGACAATTTTGCCCTGATGAGGAAATTGACACATCAAAAAACCGACGAGGAAACGGGCAACATAGCATAAACCAACTTCTTCCAAGTAACAAGTTGTGGTTCAGCGGGGAGAACTACCACCTCGATATCAATAGTAACAATGTTGCCACCCAATTGGATGGGCAGGAACTCTAAAATCCCATGGGGATGAAAACCTTGCCCGGCCGAAGGTGCATACCATCGCTAAGGGACGGTTATGTCATGGATTTAAACCTTTCCAACACGCTTAAGACATAAATAATAACGATGAGCATCTACACGTCATCAAGCGGGCCAGCGCACGGAGAAAGAATACAGCTGGACAGTGCCAGCGCGCAAGATTTTGAAATGCTTGAGATTGGTGCCATTGCTTGATGAGAGCATTCATGGTGAAGTGCAGTTGTATTGTATTAGTAGATAGGGAGGGATTTAATTGATTTTAATGCTGGTAGATAGAATTTTGCTGTAGATTAGACAGCTTAGCTTTAGAGAGTGGAAAACGGAATAATAGACATCTCCTTGTACATTGTATCATCTTCATTCATTCATACAGAGCAAGCGAGATAGAGTCAAGAGGGAAGTCCGTATCAAACCTCCGCGGTATATTTATTTGAATTAATAGAAGAGTTGTGATTCAATCTGTCAGCGGGATGTGTTGGACACTTTGTTTGCTTAATGCTATGTTTCTGTTTCACGGTTTCCTTTATGCTGATCTTTTATATGCTGCATATGTGATGGCATATCAGGCGTAACCCCGAGAATGCATCAATTGTCTTCCGCTTTTAGGCTGAGATTCCCGCGATCGAGTACCGGTCAATCGGATAGAGTGCGTCGAGGAGTCTATGGTGAAACCTTCACTCTCACCTCGTTCAGAGTTGGTCTGAGTGAATTGAACCGTGCAGGAGCGGTATCTGACTCAGGCATCAGGCTAAGTCTGAAAAGAGGGAGGAGGCGAGGTTGTTGCAAGCGTGAATGCACAGAGCCCGGGAGAACTTCGACACTTAGAGAGTGGTTGAAGATTGAAGGGTGAGCGAGTGCATGAAGGCTCTCTGAAGGAATCGAGGACGAAGCCTGGTAGCGATAGCTCTTTGGTTTATTGAGAAATCGACCGGTAGAGGGCGCACGAGACGAAGGTGGTGGAGTAGAGACCTCTTCATAGAGTAAGAGAATCGATGACCGGAGTTGATCGAGGAGAGTCCCAAACTCTAGGTTACCGTTGATCGCAGAGGAGCCGCGAGAGGTTCAAGCCGCAGGTGCACAGAGGAACCATTACCATCTCACATCGGCGAATCGGGGTCAGCAAGTGCAATAATCACATGCACGTAGAATCGGGCAAGATGACCCCGATGAAGGCTGGGGACCGCTGATCCGAAAGGTGGATCGGCGGCACGGTGAATCCGGAACATCGAGCTTCGGGTATCCGGCTCTCCAGTGGCAGAGATCAGTCGCTGACCCGCGAGTCGCGAAGTCCCACGGGAGGGTATAAGCGTAACCCGGAGTCAGAGTGGAGTCCAGGTGGAGTGCTCGTGGGACGTCGGAGTTTCGGTACTCGAGGGCTGGATAGATAAAGGTTCGCGCCGTGTGTAGGAATCCCCCGAGGTTGAACTTTGACCGTCGGGGTTCGGGTCTTGTTTTCCCCAAGGACAGCACTGTGAGGCTCGCGATATCATGAAGTTCCGAATTCCGACAATGAAGGGTGATCACGAGAAGATCAGGGTAAAGGACTCCCGAGGGTGTTGGAAGAGCTTGGACTCTTCTGGGCCGGAGAGAGAAGATCCTGGCGGTGTGGACTACCGCTGAGGAGTGCGGTTGCCAAAGCGGTATCAGAGCAGGAGTTGAAATTCTTTTTATTCAGGTAGCAAAGAGGAGATAAACAATGCCGCTTGCATGAGAGGCAAATACCTGATCGTGAGGATAGGGATGTCCGAAGAAGGGGCAGGCATGCGCGAAATCCAGCAGGTAATGCTGAGATGGAATAACGCCAGATACGAGATCTCGCGGCGCAGACTCCGAGGATATGGAGATCACCAAAGAAGGAGCTGACGCCTCGAGGAGTTCAACATCCGAGATTGAGGAGGAAGCCGGATACATGAAGGGAGGTCTCTGCAGAAGATGCTGCAACTCGAAAGGTTGATAAAGCCATTTCGAGGATGAGCTCTAAGACGAAGATGGACATCCCGACTTATGAGGGAGTCTAAACCGGGCGACTTGCTTTCGACCGGACTGAAAGCATTGACACCCTACTTCGCTATGAGGACATCGAAGAGGATAAAAATAAGACATGCGGTCACTAAGTTGAAGGGACACGCAGCCCCATGGTGGGACGAGCCGCAGGCGGACAGGCGCTCAAAGGGCAAACAGAAAATCAAAGTTGGATCGATGATCGCCAAGATGAATACGTAAAATTCATTCCGAGGATTATCGATCACTCGCTCAGCGGCGCAGAACCTGAGATGTATTGATGACGGTGAAAGAGTACACTGAGGAATTTTACAAAATGATCGGAGCTGGCCATCGGAGAGCGATGACGGTATGGTGGCCAGATACCTGAATGGTCTCGGGTATGACATTCGTGATGAGCTGAGTGAGATGCTGACTATAATGCGACCGCCGAGGATATGACAGATTTTGCCTGAAAGCCGGCGAAAAGCTGAGCCTAAGCAAGGTCACGAGGGGCGAAAGTGAAGCTGCAGCCTAGGCAAAGCTGTTGTTCAGGAGCCAACGCAGAAGCCCAAGGAAGATTGACCAGACTCAGGGAAAAAGCCGAGGGTGGAAAGAGAGGCAGCAAAATTTTGAGCCGAGGACAACAAACAGATCAGCAAGGAGGTTACGCCGGATGCAAATACTTTCCTCGTACTCGAGGTAGAGGAAGAGGCCGATGAGGAATTATCGCTACGTTTCCACGTAAGGATGGCCATAGCTCGTGGATCGTCCAGAGGAAAGTATCGAGGGAAAGCTCACGTCACGAGGCCTGAGGTGACGTGGATGACGAAGATGCCGAGCAACGCGGATAGTCACTGGGATGCATAAAATCCTTTGACACCTGAGAAAGAGGGGGACAGCTTTAGTAAAGAAGCAGACTGTTCAGAACAGCTTCACAGCAATGGATGAAAAAATGCAAAGTCATCATCGACAGCCGAGCCGATAATCCTGCTGCACGAGATGGTGGAAAAGTTTCGCGCCGACGACATCCGGCACTCGAGTCCATATAAACTCTCGTGGCTACAGAAAGGACACCGGCAAGGGTCACTAAACAGTGCTTGGTCAATTTAAAATTGGGAATTATCATGATTTGAGGTCTTGTGATGTCATTCCCATGGATGTATGCCACATTACCGCTGGGTAGACTCATGGCAGTGGAAGGATAGAAATGTTGTTCATGTTGGGAGGATGAACACATATACCTTGGAAAGGGATGGAAGATTCCATAAACTGCTGCCGATAAAAGATAAGGAAGTAAAACCTGAGATTAGCAGCACAATACTTCTCATGAGCGGGAAGGAACTTCTCACAGAGCTGGAGAAGAATGAAGATCCACAGTTCCTTGTTGTCAGGAAACCGAGGGTTGTCTTGACAAGCACAAGGGTGGACGACTTGCCAGAGGAGATTCAGCAACCGCTGGGAGAGTTTGCTGATATTATTGTGGATGAACTGTCGTGTTCATTGCCACCGGTAAGAAGTGTGAGTCATCATATCGACCTTATTCCAGGAGCAAGCCTACCGAATAAGGCAGCGTATAGGTTGACACCTCAGGAGAACGAGGAAGTCAAAAGGTAGGTTCAGGATCTGCAGGATAAAGGACTGGTGAGAGAAAGTCTAAGTCCGTGTGCCGTTCCAACGGTACTAAGCCCAAGGAAGGATGGAGGCTGGAGAATGTGTACAGACTCTAGAGCAATTAACAAGATCACCATCAGATATCGGTTCCCATTGCCGAGAATGGACGATTTGATGGATTGCCTGAGTGGGGCAAATTATTTCTCAAAGATCGATCTCAAGAGCGGATATCATCAGATCCGGATGAGAGAAGGAGATGAATGGAAGACGGCCTTCAAGACAAACGAGGGTTTGTATGAATGGCTGGTTATGCCGTTTGGATTGACAAATGCGCCGAGTACTTTTATGCGGCTAATGAATGAAGTCTTGAAGGAATTCATTGGTAAGTTTGTTGTGGTGTACCTGGATGATATCTTGATTTTCAGTAAAACCAGGGAAGAACACTTGAGGCATTTAGCCACAGTGATGAGGAG
>SNQJ01S0066587.1:16024-39222 GCA_010110895.2 Picea sitchensis
TGGAAATTTATTTTAAAATGTAGAAACCTTGGCGAATCTTACTAATCCTTCATATGTCAACTATAAATGTTTGGCGATATTTTTGTAAAAATATTCAAATTTCTAAGTATTTTATATAGTTTTTATAAAATTTTGGCGATTTTAAAGGTAAAATAATTTTATCCTATAGAATTTGGGCAAACCATTTTTAAAATAGCGAATCTCTCTTTTGTAAAAACCATGGAAAATTAACCCATGAGCGAAATTTAGCCCCTAAAATCATCCTTGCGGATCACCTAGTGGTAGTGATTTTGAAACTTTTGTAGGTTGCACCTTGTAGAAGTAGTTGGTCTTTATGGTGTTCTGAAAGAGGATCTGTGATCTGATTCAACTGAAAAACCATGTAGATGGAACAAATACCAACACTAGATGTAGGAACTCTAGGTTTGCATTGGAATAATGCAAAAGAATTTGGTGACAGGCTCCAAGATCTGTGAGAAGAGGGTATTCTTTAATTGGATGACCATATGTTAAGATTTAGAACCCTCCTCTTTTGGAACCAGGCTGATCATTTTTCTTGTTGGCACTTCCTTTTTATTACAAAAATAATAATCCTAACTACTATTGTCTCAACAACCACTCCCCCATGCTTGAGTTTTTGCATGGCCTCATGCAAACAATGTGAGATGCTTAAAAAAAGGTTGCACAGATGGTTTCCAACATCTGCTAAAAACAAACCAATAACACTAATTAAAACTAGATTCTTATTCATACTTATAAACATAAACTTTGGGCAAATGTCAAAAGTTGAATTATTAGCTATGAATAAAATAGTTTGGAATTAGCATTCAGTTTCAACTTCTATTAAAAAGATCACTGAAATGATCATCCTTGTGAAATAGTGGTCTTAAAATAAAAAGGTAATGATAAAGCATGAATGCATCATTTTTAACAACTTAAGGAAAAAGAAGAAATTTGAAGAAATAGGTCGTGAAACACTCCCTTAAGTGTTATATTCCATTCACAAGGATGCCTTCTCTGCTTATGAAACCCTTCCAGTATTATGTATGCATTTGGAGGATGAAGAGATTCCCTTCTCATAAGATTCCAAACAAAATTATCATAACATTTAGAAAGAAATCTACTATAGGAATGAAAGATCTTAAACCGACTTCTTATTAGATTTTGACATTCCCATTTATAAAAAGTATGAAAGATAGGTTGCATTGCAACATTTATTTATTTATTTACTATCTTACTCTAATTGAACAAAATAAAATGTCTTTCAAGTATAGTATTACTTCCAGTGAAGCCATGTGCGTAACAAGGTTAGAAATATATCAATACTCGGGTTTAAAAGATAAATTTTAATGCATACTGGAGTATGAAGGACTAGCTGCTTTGATGATGATATCAAACAATAATTAAAAGTAAAAGAGTAGTGTGACCTGACAACTAATTGAAACCATCTTTCAATAGGATCAAGATATTCTCATTTCCCTTCTTTGTTTAGGTCACACAACATGTCCTCCTTTTCCATGCCACGTAGAGTATTTTCTTCAAGATGATTGGTCTCTGAGGTACATACAGGATCTGCTGAGAGGCATGCTAAGAAATCCTCAATATCAGGTTCCAATGGTTTCTCTTCATTGCATTCTATCCATGATTCTTGAGTCTCCTCAACAAATTGACAATAGGAACCCAAAGGGAATTCTACATCTTCTTGTGGAGAGACAACTAAATTTTTGGCTACTGTCAAGATATGCTCTTGCTGAGAGGTGGATATCCCAGTTCTGTCTAAAATGCAAGAAAGTTCTTGGAGGAGAATTCTTCAAGCTCTTGATCATCCTTCAATTACTCTAGCTGGTTGATGATCCATGTCTCACAACACAACTTAGTACTCGAGGGTTCGTACAACACCCCAAAAATGATTTATCATCAAAGATCTGAATTTTAAAACTATTTGCAAAAATATAACACATCAAACTTGAACTCCTTGTGTTACTGGTATCTTTCTATCACCAGATTATTTGTTCGCACAAGCTAGCTCATCATAAATAAAACTAAATTTTCATAAATAAAAACACACTTGCATCAAAAGAAGAGAGGACAACCTAAATTTGGAGCAACCCCACCAAAGTGGATGTGTGGGATCTTCCTGCATGTCTTACCATCTTATCTCCACCCTTAGGTCATCCATAAAACCAATCCAAAACCATTAAAGCAATCTAATCCAAATACTACCTATTACCATTTACAACTCCCCGGCAACAATGCCAAAATGTTGGTGCAATTATTTGCATAATATATTACCAAACGTAAATGATCAACTGAGATTCGTAATCAATAGAGTTGATGCACTATATGTGTCAATAACAGATAAAACCCTATGTCTGATGAGTATATCTCAATCAAGAAACAATTAATAATATAACACTATGTTTTAGAATATCCAAATGCTTCACACAACTTCAAACTTAGAAGAGAAAACTGATAACAAAACTTCTCAAGAAAATAGTGAATAAAAAGGTTCTTTCTTAGGTGACAAGTCTGTTCATTAGGGGCTCATGAAATGAAGAGATGAACTTAGATCGTGTTCCCTGTAGCAACTAAAAATAGTAATAAACAATTCACTCTTAGACAAAAAGAAATCATAACTCTATTCACTCCAATCAAACCTGTGTAGTACATAAAATAGTCAATATAATTGAGAGGCTTCATTAAATGGTGCATGAAGGTGAGATGAAGTTTGATCTCATTTCCTGTAACAACTCACTTCAAACTTGTGTTGGCATAGGGGTAGACCCAGGGTTCAACCCTACAACAATGCACCAACAAAACACTAACTACCAGCCCTTTTGGCAACCCTTGCGAAGTAGATGAAGTCTCACCCGAGGTAGAGGCAGGGGTGGTTGCAGGACTCATATGTATGCAACCTTAGTTGGGACACAGATGTGTGATTGTAATACTCAACATAGCACTTAGCATTAACAGTTCATCAATACCTCCAAGTGAAACTTGTAAAGATAAACTTGGATAAGAACTTGTAGAATCAACTAGGTTAGTATTTTACATAATGGTCTCACCACTTTTCAATGGCTATTTCAATTAGCAATCACTTTTTGAAAATGATGAGGTAATAAGACAAGTGCACCCATTATCATATCGAGCTAAATTTGGAAATATCTTCTTAAAGGATGGAAAGGATGATTCAATTAGGGGTGAGTGTAGAAATGTAGGAGGAATATGTACATGAGAGTAAAGAAAAATTCAAAACAAGACTTAAATGATCCTTGATAAAAAGAACATGAAAAGATTAGCCCATACCCCCAATTACCTGAAGCGAAAACAATGTTAAGGACAGGAGAAAGATCATATCACTTTGATATCAGTATCAGATGAGTAATGGAGCAGGTTTTTGAAACTAGAATTTGTAGGTTTCTCCTTGTGGTTGGCATGCTCTGGTGATAACTCAATGGTTTCTTCAAGAGCATTGTCTGATCATTCCCCTAGCCCAGAGTTTTTATTTTGTATTTTAGCTTTCATAATCGAGATAGGACTTATTTTCTAAGATTGGGTGGCTTTCTTATTTACCCCCTGATGCCTTCCTTTTGTTTTTCTTTGCCTTTTTTTTTTCTTGATCCCTCAATGTGTGTTCCTGCTTCCTGATCCTCTACATATTTAGACATTCCTTCCTAACCAAAATTCTATTGGAGTAGTTGCTTCCAACTACCACCTTGTGTCCTTAAGGCATGGACAACCAAAAGTTTTATTAAGCCATGGTGATGACGACTAGTTTAAGGTTTCTTGGAAGTTGATTTCACTCCTCTCATAATCTTATTTAAAATTATCCATAGGAATTGAGGAAAATCAATTTGTGTCCCTCCTTCATGATGGCCTTTAAACTTTTCCAAAAATGCCACCCAACCGGCCTTTTCATATTTTCCCCTACAAGCTCGATATTTTGTTGTTTCCCTCTATAATGGAAATACGGGATCATGCCTGTCGACCCCCATGATAGCTTAAAATGATTATTTAGAGCATATGAGGCATGGATAGAGGATCGAGGGTTCAGTACCGGATCGATGTAGAACGTGATGTAGAACGTGATCAACAAAGATCATGATGGAGTATCGGAAGGGGACAAATATGCAAAAGATACGAAGGCATGGGATGAGTGTGACTGTAGGTAGTGTGACAGTAAAATGGTAAATAACACTCATCTTGATGGAAGAGCCATCCAAAGGAGTGTTTATAAATGGAGATTCGGTTTACAATGATCAAATATATGGTAATGATGACACGGTAAGACAGGTTGAATCCATTAACGACTTACAAACTCAGAGGAGAGTTGGCATCAAACCATATTCAAGGGATGTGGATTGAGTCATTCATATGGCACAATAGTGAATCATGGGATTATGAGGTTTCTACTAGATAAACATAAAGGCATGAATTTGATCATGTGATAGACATAGTGACCTCACACTCTCAAAATTTTGAGAAGCAGGGACGTTTTATTTATACATAAATGTAGACGAGGATTTTACAGAAGTTCATGGTAGGGGGTGTGTCATGATTCGAGAGTAACCATATGTTTAATGCATAATCAGTATAATTTCTTTAATAAAACGAAAAAATGTTGAATCTGTATGTCCTAGTACTAAAATCGAGCAACAACTTGAAAATCTGATTAGAGCTACCAGTCACCTTATTACCAGTACCGGATCACCTAGTGGTAGTGCTTCTGAAACTTTTGTAGGTTGCACCTTGTAGAAGTAGCTCGTGTTTATGGTGTTCTGGAAGAGGACCTGTGATCTAATTCAACTGAAAAACAATGTAGATGGAACAAATACCAACACTAGATGTAGGAACTCTAGGTTTGCATTGGAATAATGCAAAAGAATTTGGTGACTAGGCTCCAAGATCTGTGAGAAGAGGGTATATTGTAATTGGATGACCATATGTTAAGATTTAGAACACTCCTCCTTTGGAATCAGGCTGATCACTGCTCTTGTTGGCACTTCCTTTTTATTACAAAAATAATAATCCTAACTACTATTGTCTCATCAACCACTCCCCCATGCTTGAGGTTTTGCATGGCCTCATGCAAACAATGTGAGATGCTAAAAAAAGGGTTGCTCATAGGGTTGCCAACATCTGCTAAAAACAAACCAATAACACTAATTAAAACTAGATTCTTTTAGGGAAAATATCAAAATTTGAATTATTATCTATGAATAAAATAGTTTGGAATTAGCATTCAGTTTCAAATTCTATTAAAAAGATCATTGAAATGATCATCCTTGTGAAATAGTGGTCTTAAAATAGATAGGCAATGATAAAGCATGAATGCATCATTTTTAACAACTTAAGGAAAAAGAAGAAATTTGAAGAAATAGGTCACGAAACACTCCCTTAAGTGTTATCTTCCATTGACAAGGATGCCTTCTCCGCTTTTGAAACCCATCTAGTATTATGTATGCATTTGGAGGATGAAGAGATTCCCTTCTCATAAGATTCCAAACAAAATTATCATAACTTTTAGAAAGAAATCTACTATAGGAATTAAAGATCTTAAACTGACTTCTTATTAGCTTTTGACATTCCCATTTATGAAAAGTATGAAAGGTAGGTTGCATTGCAACATTTATTTATTTATTTACTATCCTACTCTAATTGAACAAAATAAAATGTCCTTCAAGTATAGTAATACTTCCAGTGAAGCCATGTGCATAACAGGGTTGGAAATATATCCATACTCGGCTTTAAAAGATAAATGTTAATGCATACCGGAGTATGAAGGACCAACTGCTTTGATGATGAGATCAAACAATAATTAAAACTAAACGAATCGTGTGACCTGACAACTAATTGGAACCATCTTTCAATAAGATCAAGATATTCTCATTTCCCTTCTTTGTTTAGGTCACACATGTCCTCCTTTTCCATGCCACACAGAGTATTTTCTTCAAGATGATTGGTCTCTGAGGTACATACAAGATCTGCTGAGAGGCATGCTAAGAACTCCTCAATATCAGGTTCCAATGTTTTCTCTTCAATGCATTCTATCCATGATTCTTGAGTCTCCTCAACAAATTGACAATAGGAACCCGAAGGGAATTCTAAATCTTCTTGTGGAGAGACAACTAAATTCTTGGCTATTGTCAAGATATGCTCTTCCTGAGAGGCGGATATCCTAGTTGCTGCTAGAATGAAAGAAAGTTCTTGGAGGAACATTCTTCAAGCTCTTGATGATCCTTGAATTACTTTAGCTAGTTGACGATCCATGTCTCGCAACACAATTTAGTACTCGAGGGTTCGTACAACACCCCAAAAATGATTTATCATCAAAGATCTGAATTTTAAAACTATTTGCAAAAATATAACACACCAAACTTAAACTCCTTGGGTTATTGGGACCCTGCTATCACCATGTTATCTTTTCGCACAAGTTAGCTCATCATAAATAAAACTAAATTTGCATAAATAAAAACACACCTACATCAAAAGAAGAGAGAACAACCTAACTTTGGAGAAACCCCACCAAAGTAGATGTGTGGGCTCTTCCCGCACATCTTAACGTCTTATCTCTTCCCTTAGGTCATCCATAAAACCAATCCAAAACCATTAAAGCAATCTGATCCAAATACTACCTATTACCATTTACAACTCCCCGACAACAGCGCCAAAATGTTGGTGCAATTATTTGCATAATATATTACCAAACATAAATGATCAACCGAGATTCGTAATTAGTAGAGTTGATGCACTATATGTGCCAATAACAGATAGGTTCCTATGTCTGATGAGTATAGCTCAATCAAGAAACAATTAATAATATAACACTATGTTTTAGAATATCCAAATTCTTAACACAACTTCAAACTTAGAAGAGAAAACTGATAACAAAACTTCTCAAGAAAATAGTGAATCAAAAGGTTCTTTCTTAGGTGACAAGTCTGTTCATTAGGGGCTCATGAAATGAAGAGATGAACTCAGATATTGTTCCTTGTAGCAACTGAAAACAGTAATCAACAATTCACTCTTAGACAAAAAGCAATCCTAAATCTATTCACTCCAATCAAACCTATGTAGTACATAAAATAGTCAATATAATTGAGAGGCTTCATTAAATGGTGCATGAAGGTGAGAGATGAAGTCTGATCTCATTTCCTGTAACAACTCACTTCAAACTTGTGTTGGTATAGGGGTAGACCGAGGGTTCAACCCTACAACAATGCACCAACAAAACCCTAACTACCGACCCTTTCGTCAACACCTTTGAAGCAGATGAAGCCTCACCCGAGGTAGAGGCAGGGGTGGTTGCAGGACTCAGATGTCTACAACCTTAGCTGGGACACAGATATGTGATTGTAATACTCAAAAAATCACTTAGAATCAACAGTTCATCAATACCTCCAAGAGAATCTTGTAAAGATAAACTTGGATAAGAACTTGTTGAATCAACTAGGTTAGTATTATACATAATGGTGTCACCACTTTTCAATGGATATTTCAATTAGCAATCACTTTTTCAAAATTATGAGGTAATAAGACAAGTGCACCCATTATCATATCGAGCTAAATGTTGAAATATCTTCTTAAAGGATAGCAAGGATGATTCATTTAGGAGTGAGTGTAGAAATGTAGGAGGATGATGTACATGAGAGTAAAGAACAATTCAAAACAAGACTTAAATTATCCTTGATAAAAAGAACATGAAAAGATTAGCCTATACCTCCAATTACTTGAAGCAAAAATGATATTAAGAACAGGACAAAGATCATATCACCTTGATATCGGTATCAGATGAGTAATGGAGCAGGTTTCTGAAACTATAATTTGTAGGCTTCTCCTTGTGGTTGGCATGCTCTGGTGATAACTCAATGGTTGCTTCAAGAGCACTGTTTGATCATTCCCCTAGCCCAGAGTTTTTATTCTGTATTTTAGCTTTCAATATCGAGATAGGACTTATTTTCTGAAATTGGGTGGCTTTTTTATTTACCCCTTGATGCCTTCCTTTTTTCTTTCTTTGCCTTTTCGTTTCCGTGATCCCTCACTGTGAATTCCTGCTTCCTGTTCCTCTACAGATTTAGACATTCCTTCCTGACCAAAATTCTATTGGAGTAGTTGCTTCCAACTACCACCTTGTGTCCTTAAGGCATGGACAACCAAAATTTTTATCAAGCCATGGTGACGAAGGCTAGTTTCAGGTTTCTTGGAAGCTGATTTCATAACTCTCACCATCTTATTTAAACTTATCCATAGGAATTGAGGAAAATAAATTTGTGGCCCTCCTTCATGATTGCCTTTAAACGTTTTCAAAAATGGCACCCAACGGGCCTGTTCATATTTTTCCCTGCAAGCTCAATATTTTGTTGTTTCCCTGTATAATTGAAATATGGGCTCATGCCTGTCGACCCCCATGATAGCTTAAAATGATTCTTTATGGCATATGAGGCATGGACAGAGGATCGAGGGTTGAGTACCGGATCGACGTAGACCATGATGAAGTACCAGATCAACGCAGATCGTGATGGACTAACGGAAGGGGATAAATATGCAAAAGATATGAAGGCACGAGATGACAGTGTGACTGCAGGTAGTGTGAGAGTAAAATGGTAAATAAATCTCATCTGGATGGAAGAGCCATCCAAAGGAGAATTTATAAATGGAGATTCAGTTTACAACAATCACATCTATGGTAATGATGACACAGTAAGACAGGTTGAATCCATTAATGACTTACAAACTCATAGGAGAGTTCGCATCAGACCATATTCAAGGGATGTAGCTTGAGTCATTCATATGGAACGATAGTGAATAATGGGATTATGAGGTTTCTAGCAGATAAAGAAAAAGGCATGATTCTGATCCTGTGAGAGACACAATGACCTCGTACTCTCAACATTTCGAGAAATAATGACGTTTTATTTATACATAAATGTAGACGAGGATTTTATAGAAGTTTGTGGTAGGGGGTGTGTCATGATTCGAGAGTAACCATATGTTTAATGCATAATCAGTCTAATTTCTTTAATAAAATGAAAAAATGTTGAATCTGTATGTCCTAGTATTAAAATCGAGCAACAACTTGAAAATATGATTAGAGCTACCAGTCACCTTATTACCAATTCTGGATACCCTAGTGGTAGTGCTTCTAAAACTTTTGTAGGTTGCACCTTATAGAAGTAGTTGGTGTTTATGGTGTTCTGGAAGAGGACCTGTGATCTTATTCAACTGAAAAACCATGTAGATGGAACAAATACAAACACTAGATGTAGGAACTCTATGTTTGCATTGGAATAATGCAAAAGAATTTGGTGTTTGGGCTCCAAGATCTGTGAGGAGAGGGTATTTTGTAATTCGATGACCATATGTTAATATTTACAACCCTCCTCTTTTGGAACCAGGCTGATCACTACTCTTGTTGTCACTTCCTTTTTATTACAAAAATAATAATCCTAACTATTACTATCTCATCAACCACTCCCCCATGGTTGAGATTTTGCATGGCCTCATGCAAACTATGTGAGATGTTAAAAAAAAGGTTGCTCAGAGGGTTTCCAACATCTGCTAAAAAAAAACCAATAACACTAATTGAAACTAGATTCTTATTCATACTTATAAACAAAAACTTTAGGGAAAATGTCAAAAGTTGAATTATTAGCTACGAATAAAATAGTTTGGAATTAGCATTAAGTTTCAACTTATATTAAAAAGATCACTTAAATGATCATCCTTGTGAAATAGTGGTCTTAAAATAGATAGGTAATGATAAAACATGAATGCATCATTTTTAACAACTTAAGGAAAAAGAAGAAATTTGAAGAAATAGGTCGTGAAACACTCCCTTAAGTGTTATCTTCCGTTGACAAGGATGTCGTCCCCACTTTTGAAACCCTTTCAGTATTATGTATGCATTTGGAGGATGAAGAGATTCCCTTCTCATAAGATTCCAAACAAAATTATCATAACTTTTAGAAAGAAATCTACTATAGGAATGAAAGATCTTAAACCGACTGCTTATTAGATTTTGACATTCCCATTTATGAAAAGTATGAAAGATAGGTTGCATTGCAACATTTCTTTATTTATTTACTATCCTACTCTAATTGAACAAAATAAAATGTCCTTCAAGTATAGTAATACTTCCAGTGAAGCCATGTGTGTAACATGGTTAGAAATATATCCATACTCGGGTTTAAAAGATAAATTTTAATGCATACCGGAGTATGAAGGACCAACTTCTTTGATGATGAGATCAAACAATAATTAAAAGTAAAAGAGTAGTCTGACCTGACAACTAATTGGAACCATCTTTCAATAGGATCAAGATATTCATGTTTCCCTTCTTTGTTTAGGTCACACAACATGTCCTCCTTTTCCATGCCACGTAGAGTATTTTCTTCAAGATGATTGGTCTCTGAGGTACATACAAGATCTGTTGAGAGGCATGCTAAGAAATCCTCAATATTAGGTTCCAATGGTTTCTCTTCATTGCATTCTATCCATGATTCCTGAGTCTCCTCAACAAATTGGCAATAGGAACCTGAAGGGAATTCTAAATCTTCTTGTGGAGAGACAACTAAATTCTTGGATACTGTCAAGATATGCTCTTCTTGAGAGGCAGATATCCCAGCTTCTGCTAGAATGCAAGAAAATTCTTGGAGGAACATTCTTCAAGCTCTTTATCATCCTTGAATTACTCAAGCTGGTTGATTATCCATGTCTCACGACACAACTTAGTACTCGAGGGTTCGTACAACAACCCAAAAATGATTTATCATCAAAGATATGAATTTTAAAACTATTTGCAAAAATATAACACACCAAACTTGAACTCCTTCTGTTACTGGGACCCTACTATCACTAGGTTATCTATTTGCACAAGTTATATCATCATAAATAAAACTAAATTTGCATAAATAAAAACACACTTGCATCAAAAGAAGAGAGGACAACCTAACTTTGGAGCAACCCCACCAAAGTCGATGTGTGGGCTCTTCCCGCACATCTTACCATCTTATCTCTGCCCTTAGGTCATCCATAAAACCAATCCAAAACCATTAAAGCAATCTAATACAAATACTACTTATTACCATTTACAAATCCCCGACAACGACGCCAAAATGTTGGTGCAATTATTTACATAATATATTACCAAACATAAATGATCAACCAATATTTGTAATCAGTAGAATTGATGCACTATATGTTCCAATAACAGATAGGTTCCTATGTCTGATGGGTATATCTCAATCAAGAAACAATTAATAATATAACACTATGTTTTAGAATATCCAAATGCTTCACACAACTTCAAACTTAGAAGAGAAAACTGATAACAAAACTTCTCAAGAAAACAGTGAATCAAAAGGTTCTTTCTTAGGTGACAAGCATGTTCATTAGGGGATCATGAAATGAAGAGATGAACTCAGATCTTGTTCCCTGCAGCAACTGAAAACAATAATCAACAATTCACTCTTAGACAAAAAGCAATCATAACTCTATTCACTCCAATCAAACCTGTGCAGTACATAAAATAGTCAATATAATTGAGAGGCTTCATTAAATGGTGCATGAAGGTGAGAGATGAAGTCTAATCTCATTTACTGTAACAACTCACTTCAAACTTGTGTTGGCATAGGAGCAGACCCAGGGTTCAATGCTACAACAACACACCAACAAAACCCTAACTACCGGCCCTTTCGGCAACACCTGCGAAGCAGATGAAGTCTCACCCGAGGTAGAGGCAAGGGTGGTTGCAAGACTCAGATGTCTGCAACCTTATGGGACACATATCTATGATTGTAATACTCAGTAGATCACTTAGCATCAACAGTTCATCAATATCTAACCAATATTTACTTCACTGATAAAACATAGCATCACATCATTCACATTGATCTAATGTATTTAAGCACTTAGCATAGGTAAATGGATCAGATCTAGTAGATCAAGCACTAAGCACATTCATATAAGTTAGATCTAACATTATTACACATCATTAGAACTAAGCATAAGAAAATCTATCTATTCATCTCAAAGGACTTAGAAAATAACACATAAATGCATCAGAACATTGCACAGAGAAGAATAAAATAGTATTTACATGGTTCACCCCCACCCTGGAGCTATGTCCACCAACTCTTCTTCTTTATTAGCTTCTTCAATAGGTTACATGCACAGAGCCTCAGAACCCTACTCCGCATAGGACAAAATATCTACGCAGCTCGCTAGATCCTTCTTCCTCGTGTTACAACACAAAACCCTCCACATTCTTGCTACAATCACTTGCACCTAGCCCTGCAAGTATCTCACAATATGCACAGAGAATTTACAAACCCTACTTGCACTTAGCACTTAGCTTATCAGACTTCCATCACATAGATCTCTTCTCTATATTGCCTAGACATCTATATATACATACAAAATAGGCCTAATCATGGGTAAACCCATGGGCCAACATCCCATTCTCTACATAATCCCATGAACCCAAAAAGGACCCAAAAAGGGGCCGAGATCCCATGATCTCTGCTTCGTCTTGTGCTCTGTCTTTGACAGGATGTCGAAGTCCAAAAATAGGTCAAACTTGACCAGAACCCTCAAAACTTGGTCAAGGGCCAACAAGCCCCCAACACTCACCTGTGACTCGTCCCAAGTCACTCTGATGCATGAAGTTTTGCTTCGATCTCTTCGAGCTTGGATTGAACTGCTTCGACTTTCTATTGTTCTACGAGCTCTTGTTCAACAAACGCTTGAATGACTGCATCATTCACAAGTCCTTCCAGGCACTGTTCTGCTGTGGTGCTAACCTGTTCTAGTTCTGCTCCTTGGCTCTCGACCTCTATGAACAATTGGTAAGCCTTCTCTTATGAAGTCGGAGTCTCTAAGTTACTTCCATAACTCTTCTTTGGATAGTGTGGATCTGTTGTTGGGCGGTTTGCTGCTCTTGAGATCTCTTCATTCTCTCCACAACTGTTAGGGCTTTCAGCTGTGCCTCTAGTGTTTCTGCGTGCTGCTTCGCTTCCTGGAGCTGCGACTCCAGTGCCTGCAACTATGGGTTCTCGGTAAGTTTCTCATATGTTTGGGCACTGCGATTAGTGAATTGCTTACATTCTAAGGTAAGGGCCTTTATCCTTTCAACTGTGCTCCTGGAAGTTGCTTCTCTTTCGTCCTTTACCTCCTGTGGGGTCTCAGGTACAGTGCATAGTTTTAGATCTGCGATGCGTTACTGCAGCTGTTGGATCACTTCTTCAAGTTGCATTACTTTCTTTCTTACTTGATCCTCTGCCTTTACTTCTATGATTGTCACAGAGTGAAGTGCTCTGTTGACCTCTTCCTTCACTTTGAGTTGCTCGGTGAGCAACTGTTCCTTGTCTTGCTGTAGCTGTGCCTTTTCTTCATCGAATTTCGCTTGGAGAGAACTCTTTTCCTGTTCGATAGCTCGGTGTTGCTCTACAAGTACTCCATGTACTTGTACCAAAGCCTAGGTGGCTTGCGTTGTTTCCTCTTGTGCTCATTGAAGGCGAGCTTTGACTGTATCAGTGAGTCGGTGGAGTTGGGTTGGCTCATATCTCAAGTCCAGTGTTCCCAATGGCATAGGCGCAGTGGAGACTACGCGGCTAGACTGTGGTGCATGCTGCACCCCTTCGAGCTCGACCTCAATTCTATTGTACATCTCCTCCTGCTTAGCTTCTTTCTTCTTTGCTATCTCCATTGAAGCATCATTTAGGGTTTCTATGATGAAATTGAAACCATTAGAGGTGAGGACGGTCTGCATCTTAGTTATAGGGGATTTTTATCTCTTCCGGGAGGAATTTTTCGGGGGGGAAACCTTCCTTTTCTTCGAGGGGTCCTCCTCGTCTCTTGGCGGTGTTACTTCACCTTTACTTTGTTCAACTTCTATGCCATCTATCTCTTCACCATCACCTCCTTGCTCTGGTGACATGGAAGCAGTCTTCACTGAGGCATTGTTTAAATCTTGTACTTCATTAGTCTTCTTTATTTTGCTAGGTCCGGGTGTATCCTGAGCAGTTTCTAGAATGTCGATGCCAGACATCTCTGTAGGGTCTGCTGGAATGAGGAGGTCCGTTGACCAGTCCTTGGTGATATCTTCTAAGTCCTCCTTCTTCAGCTTGTAATAGGATTGAAGTTGTTTCGTATGCTCGTCGGCGCGCGCTGTGATATAAATGAAATGTCGATCAACGTTGAACTTCATCATAGGTCTAAATCGGTGTAAAGTGTTTGGCGTCATGCGAGGCTCGGACTGGATGGCTATCTTCAGTTGATTGTAGTATGTATGGAACATGGAATTTGACTACCATTTCTTATTCATGTCACTTGAGTACCACAATGTATTGAACTTTGCGTCCAATGGTTCGAAAGGCTCGATGTCTGGGAAGGTCGCACCTTCTGGCATCTCCCAGGAAATGAAAGGGATCAGGATCAATAGCAAGCTGAAATGAAATTCATACCCTTGATCCTAGGCTTCTCTATAGTCGAGTTATAATTGGCTCACCAGGTACTTAGCCCAGTTCATCTGAAGACCTTCTGCGCACTTCTCTACGAGGTCAACTACAAAACCAGTGACTTGGGTGGCTCGGTTCTTACGTACTAACTTTCATGCGATCAATTGATAGGCAAGGCACACTACACTGCTCTAGATAGAGGATAACTTTTAGCCTCATGTTCCCTTATCGACATCGTCGTAGGTGTCCTTGATACTTTGGGCGAGAGTGCAGTCCATGGCTTTTCCAAGATAGAAATCATGTGGGTTGGGTCCTTGCATACTCAAACCTGTGATCTGATTGACCAAGGTCAGATCAACTATGATATGGTGGTTTAGCCACAAATATCTGCCATGGTAACAAGACAACAACATCTTGACACATGCATTCACCTCTTGGTGTCTTCCGAAGTGGGGAATTTTCATGACGTTGAGCAGAGTGGACTGCGCGAGGTTATGGGTCCATGCTTGGGGAATTACCTTTGAGTTTTTCCCTTTTGTTCTAGTCAGATACTTATGTGGAGCTAACATGTTGTAGACTTTGTGATCTCCAAGGTTTAAGTCGCTAAATTTCAACGCTATGATCTTATCTTGGCCTGCTCGAACTACGCGGATCCCCTTTGGGAGGTACGCAGTGACCAAGGCGTACTCGAAATCTCTAAGTATGCTATCGTCATTTACAACACTGCTCAAAGGTGTTGTATAGGTGGGTAAGATAGTCGAGATCAATTTAGCATTTGCTAGATCATCCTTGTTCTTGGCTCGCTTCTCATCGGATGGTCGGGATGGTCCCACTCTACGAGCACTCCATGATGATGCTTGAACTGTTTTCATAGATGAAGCCTGCACACCTACAAATAATCCTCTCTCTGACATGAATCTTTCAGTCATCCAGTCAAGGAGTACTTCTATCATTGATTCTTCGACTGCATTGAGCTCATCGGACATACGTGCTCGGGATTAATGTTATTGGATTCACTACAATGAAAAAGATGACAAGAGTGCGATGATCACTGTCCAAAATTCACTTAGTCTGCGGGCTCAAATTATTGGTTAGCAAAAGCGTTCTTGGTGCATGGCGCGACGGGATAAATAGGTAACTCGGTAACGGGTCTCTTGCAACAAGTATGGAGCTTGCAATAAATCTGTTATGTCCATTCTAGCGCCATTCAATGGTCTAATGGTGAGCTATAAATGCATTTCTACTTGTTTGGGGTGTTAGTCGAACGAATATATCGTTCCCAACGGCTATATTGGTTCACCATGGCGAAGTGCCATGTGTCGGGGTTATGATATCCCGAAGAAGCTCCAATTTTGCAATTTTTCCTTCTGCGAAGTTCCCTCTGGCTCTTTCTGCAACTTAGCTCTCATCTTACTTAGTTTCCTGGCCTTCTTTCCAATGAGATTTGTCTTAGTATTCCTTTTCCCATTCTAATTCTTATCTTCTTTTGACATAGTTACTTCACATTGTTGAGATTCTTTACTAAGATGCAAGGGTAATACTTCTTCTTTATTTGGGGTAGGTACTTCAGTCTTCTGTGGGTCCTCTAATGTTCTTGCAACTTCGACATCTGGGTTTCTGGTGTTAAATTGCTTTGATCTATTCTCCTGTTCTTCAATCAAGTGTGTGATCCTTCTAGTCATGAAATCTTTTAACTATTGTTTCTTCTGTGCAAAAACTTCTCTTATTCCTTTCATCTGGCTTGATCTCTGTCAATCCAATATTTTCCTAGTAACATGGTAAACAGGGCGCTATCCTCAATAAATTTAATGATCTCAAAATCTTCTTCTGTCGAAGTTCCCTTGGCCTTCATAGGTATCTGAGCGAGCTTTCCACATAGGGTTATCAGTTTTCCTTTGAATAGTCCTATTCCTCCTAATGAAGCAATCATAGCAGGCCTCCCTATATGTTCCCAAGTTCTCTCTGTCATGATATTCACCTGTGTTTCCTCATCTAGAACACAGTTAATGTCGAAGTCTCCTATTCTTGCTTCAAGGCATTCTTTTTCTTTAAATATCTCTGATAATTTGACATGTCAGTGGTCATTCAGGTTTTCTTTCACTTGTAGAAATATTTTCTCTGACTCTGTCTGTGGTTCTGCTATTTTTGGATCTGCCTTAGGGTTTTCTTGATTCAGATTCATTCTTTCAACCTTAGCAATCATTCTAGGGAAATCCAACACTTCATGGTCCATAGCTTTACAACAAAGACAACTAGGTCTTTTCCTAGGGAATTCCTTCGCAATATGTCCCAGTCTTCTGCAACTGTAACATAGGGTTAATCATCTCTTTCTTTTAAATGATCCCCATCCTTTCCTATACTGTGCACTAGGATCATAGGAGCTGACCTGCAAAAATTTCTTTTTAGGATCCTGCATCAATTTGTTAGTCCAAACATTATTTCTATGCATAGGTATAACATATCTTTCACTATTCTTATCAGATCTACTCACATCAAACCTTCTTCCATCTATTAGTGCCCTAGTTTTCAAGCTAGGGCATAATCTATCAAACATACCTAAATCCCTACTTTAGAAACAAAAATTTCCACTTATCTTACTTTTTCAGAGACAAAGCTTCTAGATCTAGAAATTTTCACTATTCTTACCTCTATCAGAGAAAAGAGATTATAGATATTACCTCTTTTCTTCGTATCTAACATCTTTTCTTGGCACAGAGCTTCATAAGTCAGGTAGAATTTTGCGCACTAGGGAAATAAATCTATGCATGGAGATTTCAAAAACATCAGATTGAATCTTTGCACAAAGCTTCTTCTTTCTAAGTTCCCAGCAATCACAGTTTCAGGTCCTGGCAACAAAACCATTTGTTGGCACAGGGGCAGACCCAGGTTTCAACGCTACAACAACGCACCAAAAAAACCCTAACTATCGTCCCTTTCGGCAACACCTACGAAGCAGATGAAGTCTCACCCCAGGTAGAGGCATTGGTGGTTGCAGGACTTAGATGTCTGCAACCTTAGTTGGGACACATATATGTGATTGTAATACTCAACAGAGCACTTAGCATCAACAGTTCATCAATATCTAACCAATATTTACTTCGCTGATAAAATAGAGCATCGCATCATTCACACTGATCTAATGTATTTGAGCACTTAGCATAGGTAAATGGATCAGATCTAGTATATCAAGCACTAAGCACATTCATATAAGTCAAATATAACATTCTTACACATCATTAGCACTAAGCATAAGCATATCTATCTAATCATCTCAAAGCACTTATAAAATAACACAAAAATGCATCAGAACATCGCACAGAGCAGAATAACACAGTATTTACGTGGTTCAACCCCACCCTGGGGCTACATCCACCAACTCTTTTTATTTATTAGCTTCTTCAATATGTTACATGCACAGAGCCTCAGAACTCTACTCTGCATAGGATAGAAGATCTGCACAGCTCGCTATATCCTTCTTCCTCGTGTTACAACACAAAGCCCTCCACAGTCTTGCTACAATCACTTGCACCTAGCCTTGCAAGTCTCTCACAATATGCACAGAGTGTTTACAAACCCTACTTCCACTTAGCACTTAGCTCATCGGGCTTCCATCAAATAAATATCTTCTCTATATTGCCTATACATCTATATATACATACAAAACAGGCCTAATCATGGGTAAACCCATGGGCTGACATCCCATTCCTATTACATAATCCCATAAACCCAAAAAGGACCCAAAAAGGGGCGTGATTCCATGATCTCTATTTCGTCTTGCGCTTCGTCTTCGACAGATTGTCGAAGTCCCAAAATAGGTCAAACTTGACCAGATCCCTCAAAACTTGGTCAAGGGACAACAAATTGCAAGAAATTCTTATCTAATTCTGCACACTCTTCAAAATCAATTGATGCATCACAAACAGAAATTTAATACAATCTTACAATCTTGCAATTCTGGAAAATTACTTCATTTCTACACAGGAAACATATGTCTTAATGAGATGTTCCATTTGATGGCTTATGTAATGTGAATTATGGACTCCCAACTGTTCCTGTGCTGCCACACTTTGCAATCGATTCTAATAGTGAAATCGGAAATGAAATCAAAACAACAAGTACAGAAAAATAGAAATCTATACTAATAATTTACAATGAGCTTACCAAGCTGGATCGGTGGCCCTTGTCGATGCCAACATGGAAGATTTTATATCAGCAGATGCTAAATTCTAAGAAACACACAGGATCATTTAATTCAAACTTCCATTGATCTTCAACAAATGAATTTACAAAAGGAGTTGGTTCAGAAATCCAATTTGCAGCATACTAATTCCTCTCCCTTTTGGCTTAGCCATCACTCAATTTATATGCTTTTTACATTAAAAATTTGTATCTAGACAATCCAATCCAAATCAAAACCATTTTCCATCAATGGAGGTCGAGTACAACCATTATCTAATCAAGGAAATGCAGTTCCCACGAATCTGGGCATGATCTTAGAATTTCTTGAAAATTGACAAAGATTTAGGATGGATCATGCCCCCTAAGCTGGAGGTCCATACGTGTGAGATCTTGGGATTTTGGCTCAAATGTACGAATGAAAACACCTTTATGGACAAAACCCATGACCCCAAAGTTTTATATTCAGCGTTATCGGTCCAAAAATCAAGGTGAAAATCTAGTACCAGAATGTTGGTACCAGAACCCTGAAGGTAGATGTTTAGTAGCAGAATACACACAGTCACACCATGAGTACTGGACTAGCACAGAACAGGTATTGGTACCAGATTTGACACCCAGGAAGTACCATATCAATGTTTCGTAAGAATCAAATGATTAGGATCGTGAAAAATCAAACATTTAATCGTTTTAACTAAAGAAAACTAAACAAACCATGCATTAATCATAAGTTACCTCTTATGCACATGAACGAGGTCATCAAATGTATTAATGGAGGAAACAATCAAGTATATACTCATAGCACAGGTAAAATTGACTCAGACAAAGACAATATAGGGCAATAGAGGTGTCAATACTGAGACTCAACAATTCCAAACGATCCAAGACTGGGAGGTCGAGAAACCCTTTGGAGGGAAGGGGGTTTGTGCCAATGTTGCACAAAAAACTAAAGGTACCACACATTTGGAACTATTTTGAGTCCAGGCATGGGAAAGGGGAGCATGATGGAGTAGGTGCATGCATAAAAAGAGCATTATGTAGGAAATAAATGAAGTTCACTACTACTTCCCTCATTTGAGATGCAAAATCCATTGTTGAATGGTGTTCTTCAGTAATGGGAGAGTGACCAAGAACCCGTGAAGACCATTCACACAAGAAAGGACATGTACATAGATATTTTTGGGAGGTGGTTGATGTAGATTGATCACAGTGGTATGAATTCAAAACAATCCAGGGCACTCGTGAATTCCATTTAGTTAGAACATCAGATAATGCAATAGTTGAAATATGGATGAGAAAACTCTCTTGCTTATGTGTTCCATGTAGTAATAATGAATGGGATGATTGTGAATCAAAAAAATGGGTTGATAGATGGGATCATGTATCACTCCCCATTGGTCAATGTATAACTATGGAATTATCAGAATTGTAGGAGGACCAATCAAGTATTTTAGTAGATTATGATCATGTCTCAGATCTTGTACTGCCAGTTTTGTTGAACCCTTCTATTAAATTTTGAATAACTAGAATGAATGTGTTATGCTTTGGTCATTTAGTGGATTCACATTTTGGCACTCCATTTTTTACAGGGCACATATACACAATGATTTCCCCAAGAGATAATGAATGGGGCACTGATTATTGGATGGAACGATGCTTATATGGAAAATAGACCCTCATGCGATTAGTAACAGAATCCGAAGAAATTGAATTTTCGATAGGGTCGATGGTTATTAAAGGAGAACATCTGACGCAGGATGAAAGAACGTGAAAGAAAGGTGGTTATGTATTTCAATATTATAAACTAGGTCAACTTGTATACCACTTTACAAACTTGGTTATTGTTACAAACCTCCAACTACAAACAATTCCAAGTAAGAACTCATCAAAGGTACAATATTTCTTACCTTACTCTAGGCATGAGAAGTTAATGGAAACCATCAGTATTAGAAGTGATCTCGATGGTCTAATTGAATGACCATATAGGTATGTAAAACAAATAATTTTGGCTTCATTTTAACTGTTGTTAAAATATACCTTGCCTTAAAATATACCCATGTCATGCCTTGCTTTACCTTGCCTTGCATTGCCTTTCCTTCACTTTCCATGCCATGCCATGTCTTCACTTTCCATGCCATTCCATGCATTTCTTTCACTTGACTTTCTTTTCCTTCACTTGCTTTGCCATGCCTTTCCTTCACATGACATGCCTTGCCTTCACATGCCATGCCATGCCTTGTCTTCACATTCCATGCCTTTCCTTCACTTGGCATGTCTTGCCCTGCCATGTATTGCCTTGCCTTTCCTTCCCTTCACTTTCCATGCCTTGCCTTCACTTGCCTTTCCTTCGTTTGTCTTTCCTTTTCCATGCCTTGCCTTGCCTTTCCTTCACTTGCCTTTCCTTGCCTTCACTTGCCTTTCCTTGCCTTCACTTGCCTTGCCTTTCCTTGCCTTCACTTTCCTTCACTTGCCTTGCATTTCTTTGCCTTCACTTGCCTTTCCTTGCCTTCACTTGCCATGCCATTCCTTGCCTTCACTTTCCTTGCCTTGTCACTTTCCATTCCATTTCTTTCCTTCACTTTCCTTATAACTTGCCATGCCTTGCCTTCACTTACCTTTTCTTGACATGCCTTGCCTAAACTTATGTAAGCTAACAATGAGAAAAAACCTAGTGCCATAGATACTCCAACAAACAGTTTTATGGTGGAAAAAATGACAACCAACCCCCCCCCCAGTTGAAACTCAATGCTATGGATCCAATGCAACTGACGGTTCTCCCATTCGAATCTCGGTTTGAGTTTTATCATGAGTTGAAACTCGCCTCTTCAAGTCATCCAGTGACATGTGGCCAATTTGATCTGGGGGCATAAAATCCAAACTGAGAGGCATAGCAAAGTTTTGTAAGATCCCACAAGTCTATTTGGCCAAGTCCCAGATGACTGTAGTACCCACAAATGCCTGACACATTGTTCTTGAAAATAAACCTCCTCTTTAAAAATTGCACTATGCATCATTGAGCAAAACCCTAGTGCTGAAGATACTCCAACAAATGTTTTTTTAGTGGATGGAATGACAATAGAGTCCCCCCCAGTTGAAACCCAGATCTCTAGATCCAATGTAACTGACTGTCCTCCCATCTTAGTCCCGGTTTGAGATTTATTGCGAGTTGCAGCTTGCCTCTTCAAGCCATTCAGGGACATGTGGCCAATTTGGTCTGGGGGCATAAAATCCAAACCGAGTAGCATAACAGAGTTCCATAATATCACACAAGTATATTTTTCCAAGGCCCATGTGACTAAACTACCCACAAATGCCTGACACGGTTTTCTTGAAAATCGACCTCCTCTTCAGAAATTGCACTAAGCCTCATTAACCAAAAACCTAGTGTCAGAGATACTCCAAAAAGCAGTTTTCTGGTGGACAGAATGATAGTGGAGTGCCCCCCCCCAGTTGAAACTCGGTGCTTAGGATCCAATGCAACTGACAGTTCACCCATTCAAGTCCTGGTTTGAGTTTTATCGCGAGTTGCAACTCACCTCTTCAATCCATTCAGGGACATGTGGCCAATTTAGTCTGGGGGCATAAAATCCAAACCGAGTGGCATAACAAAGTTTTGTAAGCTCCCACAAGTCTATTTGGCCAAGGCCCATGTGACTATACTACCCAAAAATTCTCGACACAGTGTTCTTGAAAATCGACCTCCTCTTTAGAAATTGCACTATGCCTCATTGACCAAAACCATGGTGTCGGGGATACTCCAACAAACAGTTTTTCGGTGGATGGAATGACAGTGGAGGCCCCCCCCTTGTTGAAACACAGTGCTTTGGATCCAGTGAAACTGATATTACTCCCATCCGAGTCTCGTTTTAATTTTTATCGTGAGTTGCAACTCACCTCTTCAATCCATTGAGGGACATGTGACCAATTTGATCTGGGGGCATAAAATCCAATCCGAGTGGAATAATGGAGTTCCTTAAGCTCCCAAAAGTATATTTGGCTAAGGCTCACATGAATACACTACCTACAAATGCCTGAAACAATGTTCTTGAAAATTGACCTCCTCTTTAGAAATTGTAGTTTGCTTCATTGACCAAAACCCTAGTATCGGAGATACTCCAAAAAATGGTTTTCCGGTGGACAGAATGACAACGGACTCCCCCTCAATTGAAAACTGGTGCTACAGATCCAATGCAACTAATGGTTCTCCCATCGAAGTCCCAGTTTGATTTTAATCGCGAGTTGCAACTTGCCTCTTCAAGCCATTCAGGGACATGTGGCCAATTTGGTCCAGGGACATAAAATCCAAACTGAGTGGCATAACGAAGTTTTGTAAGCTCCCACAAGTCTATTTGGCCAAGGCCCATGCGACTAAACTACCCACAAATGCCCGACACAGTGTTCTCTAAAATCGACCTCCTCTTCAGAAATTGCATTATGCCTCATTTACCAAAACATTGGAATTCTCATGCAAGTATTTTTATATAAGAAATATGGGATAAAACGTTGTAGAATTGCATGCTTAATGAATCCTTTGTTTGTAATTTTTACGTATGAATCCTTTGATGG